>JAOUZG010041912.1:301267-312673 GCA_026289955.1 Argiope argentata
TGAGAGAGAGAGAGAGAGAGAGAGAGAGAGAGTATGTGTGTGAGTGTGTGGCTGTTTGAGTAAAACCACGTTTTTTGTGCTTTTTTTCAGGTAGGACACCTGCATAGATAAACTTAAAAAGCAAAAATGTTAGATATAAATACATAAGTAAAAAGATAAAGCAAAAAGCATGACTTGAAGCAAGGACTTGCGTCATTCATATTGTTCTGACCATTCGACGCCATTTTCAACATTTAACGAAGTGGAAGTTAAAAATAATAATTTTTTTTTGTGTGTAAAATTCAAGAAACATACCAATACAGACAAACTTAAAAAATGAATTTGCATACATACAAGACTTGCTCGCTTAAAATCATAAGTTTATAAGGAGCCAACAGACGTACCGTTGAAATGTACACATCTCGCTAATCCGATAAACACCGAAGAGAATAGAATGATGAAATTTTCAGATGCAACACCCACCCACATGCGCAAATGGAGATGGCATTCGCGATTTCAAATAACAAAGGCACGTGTCATCTTTTCCCGGAAAATTAGTTTTGTGTCGTTTCTCGGATTTGTACGTCTCGCTAGTTTCTTAAAAAGGATCAATCACGCCAGCACAGCTGTCAGACGAGTGTGACTGACATCCAAACAATTTTGGCTCGCCCTCAAGACGGCTTTCAAAAGAACTGAATGAACCCCTTTTATCGAAAGGTCATCCGGCTTCGGCGCATGCCACCTTCGGATTTGCATTCATAAAGTCCATGACGTTGGAAAATACACTCATATTCTTAGAAAAGGGTGAATGTATATAGAATTGCAATATTTATTGCGTAAAAAGTAGAAAACATGTCGAAGTATTACTTTTGGAAGTTAATTAAATGGAAATTATTAAAAGACATTTAGATATGCTCTAATCAGTAATTTAAGAATTGCAAATAAACAAATAATATAAATTTTTTAAAAGTCAATTTTTACTAAGGTCAATAAAGAAATTTTTTTAGCTACTTTTCATTAAAAAATTACAATTAATATAAATAATTTATCAAAAAATTATCCCGGACGAAAACAAAATCAAATTTGTTTCGACGAAACAAATCCATTAAAAATAAATCAGAACAGATTCAGAACACAATCGGCACTCTAAATTGGCGTTGAATTTTCAACGTCAATTAAGGTAACACAAATGTTTGAATTTCTATGCCAGTAGGGGTAACGCAATACAGATTAGAAATTTTTAATTTTCTTTATTCTGTTTTATTTTAATTCGAAAGTACTTCAAAATGAATCCGAAAAATCGATTAATTAGCCATGTTTGATTTTAAATGCATCAAACATTAAGAAAATAAACACAATCGTTTGAAATAATCGGTCGAAAACGTATGAAGCCTAAACTCATTAGCGTGGGCAAAACACAAACTGAATTTGTTACTTATTTGGCGGTGGGGAAAAGAAGAATTTTAATGAGAAAGTTATTTTTAATTAATTAATAAAAAATTAATGAATTAATATTTGAAAAAACTGTATTAACATCAAATGCTATCTATTATAAGTTTAAAAAAAACTTACTTAAACATATATAGGGACAATTTGAGCTAATAGTTGAAATGAAACGAAATTAGCTCAAAAAAAAAAAAGTACAAATTTGAATCGGCAACAAATTTAAACGTTTCACTGTAAAAATAAAGAGCTAATAATAATGATGATGATATATCAACGATTTAACATGTTTAGATTAAAATATATCTTATCTTGTTTTCGTTATATCTTAATGTTCCAACATTTCTATTTTGACTTACGGACATAGTGTTTTATTAAGCGAATTCATGAGCTAACAAATTCTGAAATATTATTTTAATAATATCTACTTTTATTTATTTAATCTTTTTTTTTCCTTTATCAGAAATCTAAACGTTTAATAAACAATTTCATATAAAGGGAAAAAGTGGCTTTTACTTTAATTCGTAAATAAAAATACAGAATTTCGCTTATGCAATTACGAATTGAATACTCAAAATTCTGTCCAGCGTGTAATTGAAAAATTAAATCAAAATACTTTTTAAAACCCTAAATAAAAATTCACTTTCAGATACAGAATAAAATTTCTCATTCCAATAATTAAAAAAATAATTTGGTGAATAGCTTATTTATCCGATTTTCCAATTCTCCAAAAGACATATTTAAAATGCAGCAGTTAACACGTATAACCTTTCAGTTAGTTTCCGGTGTTTAGTTACTAATTTGAGATACTTATGCTAAGCAACTTCTACCCCTCCCAGAAAAGTAGTTTCCAGAAGAGGGTTCAAAAATTAATTCTATAGAACTGAGTTTAGTTTACTTATATTAACGTCCCATTTTTAATGCAAAACTAGTGCTAATTTGGGATCAACCTTGTAATCTTGAACCACGGTCAGATGACGAGGACAACACCTGAACTAACAGCCCCTTTCAGCACCACACTACACCAGTGGGGTAACGTTTAGCCTAGACAGATTGAACGTGGAGCAGGCTCTCTTACACGACGGGTCTTCGATGGAATCGGATCTCGATCCCAAAACTCTACTGCTCATCAGTGGAGGCCTTACCACCCAGCAACCGCGATCTCTACAGAATAGAAGTTTGCTCCAACAAATCAAACTGTTACTATATATTTCAAGGAAGGGATGCCTGTTTGTATCTGACATTTGTTATATCTGCCTATCAAATTAACAGAAGATTTGGAGGAAGGAACATCATAAAACAATTATTCCATATCTCAAGTGTTATGGTTATTGACTGCAATTTAATTAAAAATCAAGAAGTTATTAACAATGGCTGTTAGGTTTTAAAAAACAGTACCTCCAAATGACATATTTTTCTTTGACAAACATAACAATAATCGCATCAAGATCTTGACATAATCCTTTTTAAGGTGAAATAATAATAATAACAACAAAATTCCAGAAACTTATAAAAAGAATCTCACTTATGGAAAAAAAAATATCTGAACTCGGTTTATTTTCACTTGGGAAAGCTTGGAATATAAACTTACTTTGTCAGCCAACCTGGAATCATTCCAACATCTAATTCTTGCAAAAAACTGAAAATGTCCCAAATTTAGAGACAAAGCTTTTTCAAAATCTAAGTTTCGAATACAAATATTTATTTTAAGCAGAAAAAGAAATAAAAAAAATAGATTTTGCTTTGAACGTTAAAAAAATATAATTTATAGGTATTCATAAATATTCTATCTAATTTTAAATAGTCTTGATTTTGACAGTTTTTCTATTTGAAAGTAGCAACCACGGATAAATATTAGAAAATCTAAGAGAGAATTTCGGACGAAGATGTTGATTATAATATCTTAAAATTTTTTACATATTTGATCAATGTTGATCTGTCACTTCTTCATGAAATAGCAGAGCAATTACAGGTTCTGCAAACATTCCGCACAATCTCTAACTTGGTATAAATTAGCCAGTTCTGAATAAATTACGTAAGAATTTAAATACCCTCCCCCTCAAAAAAAAATGAAAACTAGTGTTAAGTAACATGAAAAACTTCGATCTGATTGTATATCTCTCCATTCTAAGAGAGCATGCTGATGCATTTAATCTTTCATAAGACGATGTTGCATTGTTATTGCTTAAGAAAATTTCATGAAGTTTTAGATAATATCTACACCACTAGTTCTACATATCTAAGTTATTTTAAAAGAATAAGTTTGTTCTTGGCATTTTATGTATGTATGTGAGCACAATAAGGACAAATTTTCGAATTTCTGTCACTTTTTTTTGGCTGACTTTGCACCATGAAATTTATTAAAATAGAGATAGTTAAGATGACGCAGATTATCACAGAACAGATAAGATGAGACAACGCTTCATTGAGATTCTTTCAAAAGCTTAGAGTAAAGCATTAGTTGCACTTGCAGTATGCAAATTTTTATCGAATCAAATATCCGTAGAGCTTTTACTCCTCTGATAAACAACAGCAAATAACAAACAATTGAAACAAAAACAGAGAATTTAACGATACATAAAAATTATTTCAGTCTGAAGAATAATTTTATATTTATAAATTATCTTTTCTTCTTTGAGTATACTTTATAATCTATATTCCTTTCATACAATCTTTCATTCAGATAAGCCTTAACATCTGATTTTTTAAAAATATTAAAAACAACAACACCATCAAAAATTTTCTGTAAAATATGCAGACAGGACTTTTGAAAATATAAATAAATCATGATTCCCAGATATGTTATATTTCTCTAATCTCATCTAGCAAATTTTGTGAAAATATTCATAAAGCACGGGGAAAGCGATAAGATTCTCCGTAAACGTCTCCATGTAACTCTCTTTGATAAATAGCCCGCACTATTAATGCCAGAACCCGCGTGAAATGTTCTCTCTTGTCGACGATGAACCGCTTGAAAGATTTGAAGTATTTACACACACGATATGGGAACATTTTACATCGTCTCGTATCTGACGTCTTTTTGCCTCCCTCTACTAAATAAGCTCAGCATTTTCCCAGCTAAATGGTTGCCTGTTTCCGAGAGTTGGCAATTCAGAATAAGAATTCTCCGTAGTAACTTGTTGACATTACTCTGGGCTCTGCATGAAAAAATAACCAAAGAAACGAGTCGAAAGGTCGATGTTTGAAATTCATCATCCTTTACAGGTAACGTTTTGAGAGAAAACGGTAAAAGGAATTTTGAAAGATATTATAAATACACCTGCTTGAAAATATAAGCATATAAGGTAAAAATTATATATACAGGGTGTCCCTGAAAGATCGGATAAACTCTGCACAGCTAGATTCGTTGTTTGGAATACATAATAAATGCCGAAAGGACTGTACCTCTACTACCCATAGTTTTCTAGAAAAATGCGAGAGAAAATGTATAATGTCATATCTGATTTACGAAAAAACCTTTATTCGGCCGCTGGACTGGGCATCGGGAATCCTGTTTCATGGCCACCCCGATCTCCAGATCTGACCCCTTTTCTTCCTATGGGATCATGAAAAGGAATATGTTTATCGAGACTTATTACTTCAGAAATGGACTTAGTCCATCCGTCTCCACAGCGCGTTTACTTTTGTGGACTCTGTGATGCTATAACGTGTACAGTCAACCATTGCACGGCGTGTGCATGCACGCCTCTATATGCACGAGGGTCATTTCGAACATCTTCCTATTTTATGCAAGTGCTGATGTTCATGTTTCGAATAAAGATTTTTTTTTCTAAAGCGGATATGACATCACACATTTTCTCTCGCGTTTATTTGGAAAATTATGCGTCATAGAGGTAAAATTCTCTGAGAATTTTTTATGAATTGCAAACAACGAATTTGGTTGTGCAGAGTTTTTCCGTTCTTACTGGGACACCCTATATATATGTGTGTGTGTGTATGTCTGTGTTACTTATTCAATTAAAACAATTCATTTATACTTATAATTTATTAAAAAGGTCAATAACAAATTACACATGTCTTCAAGACCCAGGGATCGGTTTAATATAGTGATAATGATTCTGTCTTCGTAAATTCAAACACGGTCAGATGAACAGGTGTAACACCTAAATCGGTAAGTTACTCTCGAAACATATTACATGAATATTTGCGTTCCTCTACACCAGAACACCAGATTCAACGTGCACCACGTTTACATGATCAAAGAAATTAAAGTAGGCGCCCTCTATCCTGAAATTGTCAAATTACGCCACTATTGTCTGAGTCATGGACAACAAAAGAGATCATAGCTTTCGGAAATAGAAACTATTTTTGAATTTGCAAACCCAAACTCTTTTGTAGATTTTTGTAGAAACTCCCAACTTATATTCAAGTCATTTCCAATTAATTCAAGGAATTTTATTTTGGAGCAAATAATGAAATAATATTTACATAGAAATAGTTCGGATAAATTTATTTCTAGTATAAAAATTACACTACTTTGTTTGCATTTATATAAAAACTAAAGGATGTTTAAGGTTTTAAAAATATAACTTTTGTTTAAATTACAATAAGAATTAATGCGAATCTAAAGAAAAAAAAACTGAATTTCAAAATACTAAAAAACAACAAAAGCGACAATGTAGGGGATTTTGACACAAATGAAGACACTTTTCTTTGAAACACACGTTTACTATATTTTAAGGATCTATTTACATTTGCACAACTAAATTTTGATTTTAACTCATTTCCTCGAGTTTCTACTTGAGCTTCTAATAACACACACTCTTACTAGTATCTACCATGACACAACCGCGCAACTCTTCCTGTTTTCACTTCATCTTCTTTAAGCCTTGCGGCCGGAACAGCTTTGTGGAGATTAGAGGCATGATAAACAGCACAAAACAATTATGAAATCATGTTTACTTTAATTAAAAAAATAGAATTCCCTATTTCGTATAAGTGTAAGTTTACTACAACATCAACTATTTCACCACTTCAAATAACAGTAATTGGATATAAAATAAATTTTATCCAGTTATTGTTATTGATCAATGTATGTATTAAAAGGATTTTCAGAATGAACAAACCAAAAGCCACATAATGACTGGGAAATGAAACTATTTAATAAACACCCAAACAAATCAAATAAACACATTGTTTTAGTTGCGCAATCATTCATTAATACCATGGTTCCTGGGATATTTCAAAACTCTAACTTATTCTATTAAACAAATATTGAAATCCGTTTCTTCATTATAAAAGGAGTTTAATGCAATGTGTACCTATATGTTACAAGAATGTGTTGTAAGAACTCGGGAAGCAATAACAGATAATAAACATCTCAACTCTTAAGAATTTTAGAATGGCAGCCGTTATCAAAATGAATTATTTTAATGGAATATTCGAAAAAACAAGGACATTATAAAAATAAATGTTAGTTATTTTCTAGAACCTTAAAATAAATGGTAATCAATGGATATCAAGACAAGGTTCAGTAATTTTTTTTTTTTTTTTGAAATTAGATATAAGGCTTTTAAAAATTGACTTTCTACGAACGAAAACAATTTTTGGTGCAGATAAGAATTTCTTGGAATGTCGACTGCAGGTTTTTCCAGCAATCGAGACATCACAAATGGAAGGCATTTATCTTACTGCTTTCATTAGCAAAATACTCAGGAATCTCAGTTTCGAAATTCGAAAGCACATCAACAAATTCCTATCTTTTTCGCATGTGAAAACCACCAATAAAGGACACCGGCCTTCTTTCTCAAAATATTTAATGGATATTAACAGTGTTCTTTACATTTCTAATGTCCTGCATGACATTTGAAAGTACATTAATTTTCAAGATAACAGCAATTTTCCAGAAGACCATTTCTTTTCGGGATATCTTTATGAGATGCAGTGGCAAAGAACATTTTTTTTCAATGCTAGTATTATCTTTATCACTTAATTTGCGAAAAAAGGTGACAGATTCAATAAAACGTGGTCCAAACAACGTGAGTACAGGTTTTTTCCCAGCAGAATAATGGACAAAAAAAAAAGTTAGATATCTGAGATCCCTAGGAGAGATAACTCTTAACTCTTTTTGAAGCGTTCTGTCTGGAAGAAGATGGACGCTAAGTGGATACTAATCTCAAATGAGGAAAACGTTCGACATGAATTCTTTTTAAGAGCTTAATCAATCACGTTTTTCTTAGCTTCTGGTCATAATAACGATATCGAAATTTTGTTGCCGAAATTTAGTTTGAAAAATGCGCTTTTTTATCGTATAATGGCCAGATAAAATAGCTAATAAAGTGATGATGGAAGGTGAGAAAGGTTGACAACTCGAGAATATTCCCCTCTTCCTACAATTAAGCGCTTTTCATTTCGTCTAAGCGCGATAAAAAAAAAGTTTTAACAAGACTCTTACCACTAAAAGTGTTTTCAACATAGCATACGGATTGATTAATGACTTTTATCAAATATGAGAAGATAAGCAAAAGAACACTGTTGAAAAACAGCTTTAATGATACTCGTGTAGAGCTTATTTCACACTAAGAAAATCTAGGGTAAAGAATTGAGGTAAAAAACTTTATTTGAAAATGCACAATATCAATTATATGCAGAAATAAAAGAAAAAAAATAATTTACCTAGAGAAAGGCGGGTTCATTTTCACTTTTTTTTATTTGAACAATTAAAAATATGAAAACAAAATTTTTTAAAAAAAATTACACATTCCTAAGTCTCCGCAATTTCGATTTTCAACATTATTACATTTTAACCCACTGTTCTCTGATCGTACCTTTGACTCATCATTCAATATTGTGTACCATTTTGACATTTTATTTATTTATTTATTTTTCAAATTTAACTGTTAAAAACGCCTACATAATGGTTAAGAGATGTAGATTAATTTTTTAAAGAAATTCGACTTAAAAGAATTATGTATATTCATTTTCATAGCAATAAATAAATCTTTGTTTAAGGTGAATAATTTTGCATCTAATTATTTTATGGAGAGCGAAGGGTTAATATATAAAACCAAGCAAGATAAGAAATATTTTTTTTAATCATGTGAGAACATGATCTAGTTTTCGTTAGAGTTTTGAAAAATTGAACCTCAAAATCGAATACGGCAATTGAATGTAAATATTATGGGATATGGAGCGACAAAGGCTATAGAATACGGCAATGAGCATAAATGCCAATATTCATCAACATCTTTTAATCGCATAATTTTTTTACCCGCTTTTACCAGCATTGCATGATTATTATGTGTGCTTCTTTGAAAAAAGATGCGTTTTTAAAAGGTTGACATGTTTTTTTTATCAGTACTGCTTTTTCAAACTGTTTAACCTACTTAATGACATAAATTAATTAAGACAAATAATGAATTAAAAAAATAATAATGTTCTCACATGACTCACATTTCATTGAGATTCAAAAAGCAATTTTTAAATCTTAGGACAAATCTTAACGCGTTTTGAAATTTCAATTACTCTTCTTAAATTGACAATAGATTTTTTTTCTTCCTTTTAAGCATTTCTCAAAACAGAACGCCAGAATTTAAATGAAATTCAACAATAGACAAATTTAAAGCTACCTTAATGCAATGTTTTTCATTCCATTTATATAATAACTTAGCAGAAGAGCAGATTATAATGAAAATAAAATTTTTATACTACTGGTTAACGAAAAACAAATAAATGGGGAGAAAATTAAATCTTATTATTAAGGAAATGCTATTAAACTTGTTTATGCAATATGAGAAAAAAAGATTATCTACTACAAAATTAAAAACAGTTTTTGAAAAAAAAAAAAAAAACAATTTATTGCCATGCAATCAACCAGTCAAATAGAGGTCCTGTTTGCATGTAAACAACATTATGCAGATGATGAGATTTTCTTTAATCATGTCTTTTTTTCTTTTTTGATATATTATTTTGAAAGAAAAATAGAAAAGCACTGACAACTGCTATCTTATTTCTGTATAAGACCAGTATGTTAACATCCAGCGTCTTATTTGGTTATTTATTCTTCGCGTGACAAAATGACGTTAGTATTACCTTAATTAATAGACAGCTGTTTATAACAGATGCGCATGATTTTCAGTTAATGGAATTAAGCATACACGGAAAGATCAATTAGATTTATGGAATTTTTTAAAACATCAGCTAGAAATACTGCCTTTCTAAATGTAAAATAAATAAAATAAAATAAAATGATCGTCCCCTCGTCTCTATTCAAAAGATAATAAAAACCAATGTTTGTGTGTTATAATGCTCATCAGGACAAATCGTTAGTCTTGGAGTATAGATAAACTGCGGAAGTTGAAAGTGTGCATCTCAGATAGATTTTTTTTAAAAGCTGAACAATAATTTAAATTCATTAAGGACCAAACAAAAGTGAGTTTTAAACGAAAACTTTTGAAAATATTACAACACAAAAGTACCTTTTCAGCATCGTAAAGCTTGAAAAATTAATCTTTCCAGCGATTTTAATTTTGTTCGCAAAAAATTTCTTGCCTAACATAAACATTTTTTTAAAACTAATATTTTTGAACAAAGAGAAGAATTATAATTTTTACTGTTGCAATAACATTAGTATTGCCTACATTGTTTCATTAAATAATTTTACACAACGAAAACTAAGACTGAGTAGAAGAAAAAGTTAGTTGAAAATATGTATTTCTATTTTAATCCATATAAACAAAGATGAAGCATCAAATGTGTTGCTAAACGCAAAAATCGAGAATGGTTAGACCAATTAGGCTAATTTTTTAAATACATTCGTCAAGACACAAGAAAAGTTCTTATAGAGCGAAAAAAACGGAAAAATTACGAGGAAAATAGTAAAAGCGACACTTTTCTTACTTTTCTAGCAAAAAAATCTTCATTTACCCACCACCAAATGAGTAACCCTTCAGTTTGGTTGTTTTTCCCATGCTAATGAGGTTAGACTTAGCATGTTTTCGACCGGTAATTTCAAACGAAACTATTTAATTTCTTAGTGTCTGGTGAATTTAAAATTAAACATTGTTAATTAATCGACTTCTTGCATTCATTTTGAAATACTTTCGAATTAAAATAAAACAGAATAAAGGAAATTAAAAATTTATAAACTGTATTGCGTTACCCCAACTGGCGCAAAAATTCACGTCTTTGCGTTGCCCCAATTAGCTTTGAAAATTCAGGCATTAGCAGTTGTAATTATTGATAACTGTGTTTTCTTCTAATTAAAAGTTTAAAAAAAATATGTGCATAATACTATTGTAGCTATCTGAATCTCGATCCATAAATGAAATAGGTTTGACTCGATTTTAAAGAAATACGGACTCGATTTGCGGCTTTGCTTTATTTCAGGCACACACTATAAATAAATTGTTTTTAGGTTAGTTGTGTGCTTTTCCGTGCGTACGAAGTCGCAGCTAAAAGCTAGCTTAATTTCATATTGTACACTCTCATTAAATAACTAAAATGCTTTTAGCCTCAGATTTCATAATTAGGAACAAATTTGTGCTATCAGTCTTGAGTGACAAATTTCAAAATTTATTGCGATACAAACTTGCAAATTAATGGACAAAAGTTTAATAACTAAACAATCTGATTTAAACTAATGACATTCGAAAATTTTTATATTGATTAATTTGGTTTAGATTATTGTTAATGTTGAATCTCTAAGGAAAACCCATATAAGATTTGCATTCTTATGAACAATCAATCGGTTCATTAATGAATAAATTGAATTTTTCACGTCTCTGCTTTTACATCAAATCTGAAATTACCGACAAAAATCGAAGAATCATAAAAGAGTCGATAAAGTTCACATAATACAGGTGAATTTATCAATAATTTACAAAAGAATGGTAAAAGGCTTCAAGAATGCCACCTATCACAATTAATAGGATGTTTTGAGATAGTTATGAACGTTCAACCATGCATGAGATATTTAATTAAAATTAAAAAACTAGTAGTACCGGCGTTTCTGTTAATCACTAA
>JAOUZG010041912.1:317673-355254 GCA_026289955.1 Argiope argentata
AATATGAGAGAATTATACTTCGCTTTAAAATTCTTAATTAAAACTGAAAGTTGATTACTTAAAACGTATTAATTAAAACCGTTCAGCTTTCAAGTAAAAAAAGATATACGATTTATCCATTAATTACTGAATTATTAAAAATTAAAAGCAAAAATGCGTGATATAAATACGAGTCGACACTCATATTTAAAATCTCCTCTTCATATAAGTAACAATCATTTTTTTCGAGTTATTAGACTCGACTAACTTTTTACCAGCGCAACATAAACCGCAAGAATATTTCATAAAAGACTATTCGCTCGGTTAAACAAATCGGGATAAGCCAACTTCGCTTTCGCCTCGAGATACATCGGGAAAGTCGGTTTATCCTGAAAACGAAAGAAAAGAAAGCGAAAAGACTGTTGAGAATAGATGGAGTGGAAAAAGGAAAAATGAATTATAGAACCGAGGTGGATCGTGAGAAAGAATCCTCGTCACAAAGAAAAACTTAAAAAGCGGCATTGTACGCTGAAGCAAGAGCAAGGTGCATTCTGGGGGTGGTGGCGATTTCTTAAGCGTATGGGGAGGAGTCAAGGAACAGTGGGAAAAGTGACTTGAAGCATATTTTCCGGAAAAAAGAAGCTGTTATTGAATTTGGCACCTATTCAGAATCTGAAAATGCATTACGAAATCCGTCAGAAACTGTGAACATGTTTTTTGACTCACCTGGAAACGAAATAGAGCAAGATGCTAACTTCTGCGAAAACGCTTTGATTTATTTTAGAATTTGCCAGCAAAATCTTATTTAGAAAAAAAAAAACCTTTATAAACACGTATTATTATTGTTCAATTAACAAGGCTCGAAGATGAATATCGGACAAGAAATTTTAATTCGAGATGCTCTAAAATGCGAAATAAATTATTTCTAAATAAAAATAAATAAATATGGATGCTTTTATATCAGTGAATTTTGTCAATGAGATCTGAAATGAGTTTCAAACGATAATTGGCTCCGAGATATAATACATTAAAATCAAGATTAAAAAAATAATTCTTATCGGCAAGCTGAATTACTTTTCATCTAATTTGCCGTTTCCAAATAAAGCTATTTATAGAAATTACATATCGTTTGCAAATATTTTCTTTCAACTAATTGCAAACAATAGAAAGTATGAGTTTATCGTTAGATTTTCAATTATATTGAAAGGGGAAAAAATCGTCTGCCTTTCTTAATTAATATAGTAGCTAATTATTTATCACTTGCGCATTTAAATATTTCAATTAAAACTATTAATTGGAGTAATAGGATATTTATATTCAGTTTATAAAAAATATATTTTTATGGATTAATTAAGCGCTATTGGCAAATTTTTGACTTAATCGCATGCTATTGGCGAACATAGACAAAAGATTAACAATGTATCTTTGTCAAACCTTTTTTTTAGTAAAATTAATTATAATTAGCCAGTTAAAGAATTGGATCTGGTTAAAGCCATGTTTGTTATCCTTTATTTTTACACTATATTTTAATACAGTATATTCTCGGTAATTCGGTAGACATCAAACGTAAAGATCTTAAAACTAAGAGAGCTCCGGAATAATGAAGTTTATTTTATAAATACATAGATAAAGGCCTAAGAAATTCTCAGCTTTCTTTGTAAATTGTGTAAGTTGATCAATTTTTACAAAACGTTGCCATTAAATCTTTCTCTTCCTTTATTTTATTCAGATAGTTTTATTCAAGTTCTTAATCTCTATTCTACGTACATTCAAACAGTTTAAACTATGGAAAGAAAAGGAAAAAAAGAAGTTTTATTTAATTTTTTAAAACTGTAAACAGAAATTTTTGATGTTAGAAATAGACAACATTAGGCGGCTGGAAAATTCGTTTTTAGTTTCTAACTTGGAAGCAATTGCAGCTATCGACAAACTTTAAATACAGTATTTGTTCATCTTAGTCAAGCATTCATTTGTCTAATAATAATTAATTCTATCTTCAACATTAATAATTAATTCTATGTTCAACATTAAAGAAGTTATAGTGAAATGAAAATTCTTCTCCCACCATCATATTTACTCCCTATGTTTTAGACAACCCATCTACAAACTCAACCAAGGTTTCCATACAATATATACCAAACCAGTTGCACATCTAAACAAAATTACTCTAGCTATTTGTTCACAAAATAACAAAGGATATTGTTGAAAACTTGTAATGCTGCTTCCCAGCACGAAAAGTTCTCTCACCGAAAGACATATTTAAAATAATCTGTATTGGTTGCTGCTCAGGTGGCGAGTTAGTAATCCTAGAGCTTGGCGACCATTGGCGACAAAATAGATAATGCTGGAAACACTAGCCCTTCTTTTCCACGCCGACTCCCTATGAGAGTGGGCCAGTCCATTCATTCAACGGGTAAGGTAAGAAGAGCGGCAATTGTGTTGCCAAATTTCATTTGCTACTAAAATTTCAAAATTAAACTTTCAATTATTTTAAAAGAAAGTAATTTCATATGTATTTTTAATTGTAACATTAATTTAATCTTGAATTGAAACTTTTACCAACTGAAATATGTTAAAGTGTACGCTATTGTAACTATGATTACATTTCAAAGAGAAGTCGCCAATTGCCAAAATTTGTCTGACGATGAACCTAATTTAACGAGAAGTCGCCAATTGCCAAAATTTGTCTGACGATGAACCTAATTACTATTCCATTGAATATTAACTATCTTCAAATAATACCATGCATTAGAACAGTATATGAACATACCTAATCAATATTTTATGAAGCATATCTTTTTATATAAATCTAGTTCTAACATAATAAAATATTTGTATCCTGTACAGTTTGCAATTCTTATAAACATATTGAACAACATTTCATAAAATAATTACATTCGTAAATGATTGGTTTTTATTTGCATAAAAAATTTTATATGCCAGCTATTATTGAATTTACTAATAAATAGATTTTCAGCTCCCAAATAAGAGACACAACCACTTCCCCGCTTAAAATTTCCACTCTTTTTCCCTCGGAGCAAAATTTTTTTCCACACATCTTCTTATCTTACCCGTTGAATAAATGGACTGGCCCACTCTCATAGGGAGTCGGCGTGGAAAAGAAGGGCTAGTGCTGGAAACTGCGAGAATTTTAACGATCTATCCAATAGGAGCAGAGATACACCTGATTGGCCCAGAAGGTTCTCGATCCACCTCCTAGGAAGTACAAAACAACGGCAGATTCGAGCAGCAGTGAATCGGAAATGCAGCTGGAGTCTCAGACGAGTCTGCGAGAGGATAGCGAAGCAAAGGCGGAGTGCCAGCGTTGTGTGGAGCCCAAGCCATTCTTGAACTAAGCTGTGCGCGGAGTTCTTGTGTTTACTGTGGGAAAAGCATCGAGTTCTGCGAGGAGTAGCAAGTTCTGAAGTGAATCGGCAGTTGGATACGGCTAAAGCGGGTAGACAGTGAGAATTTCCTTCGTCTGGAGAAAACATGGAGAGACGCTCCGAGGATCCCTCTCGTACTGGATTCTGTCTGGTGATGGTCGTTTACTACTTGTGGGCTACTGATTGCTGGTGTGTGCTTTCATATGTGTTCGTCTCGGCTGTACACATATCCCGTTTTAGTATTAGTGTCTTCGTGTAAATAAATGTCGTTGTTTTTTTTCTATTGAGGCCTATTGATTGTTTTCACACCATACACTCACTACAAGTGAGCTTGATGAATTCACGGACTTAGTAGTAGAAGTGGCGGAATCCATAAAAATATACATAAATTTTTGAATTATAGGGACTGTGAACGTTGAAGAACTGTAGAAATTTTCTCTAGTAAAGCAAAAATCAAACACAGAAAAAGAATAAAAGCAATATTCTTGTTAATTAAAACTAAACTAATTAAAAACAACAAAAGAAACGTTTCTATAATTTTAAAGTAATCTCCTTTACATCAGGAGCACTGTTGGAATAAAGGATCAAAATTGATTAAATTATTTCATATTACAAATATAGCAACACAAGCTAAAGAGATTTTTTTAAAAATACAGGCTTTTAAACAGCTTTTTCCTTGAGGATTTTCATTGAATACTAAAATTATCTAAATATCAAAGCAAGCAATGGTATTGCATTTAATAACTTCTTAAAGTTGGATAGCACTGTTGAAATAAAATTACAGAAAAGGGCATTTTCAATTATTTTTATTCAATATTTATTTAAAATAACCGAAAGAAAGCATCATTAAATTCTTAATTTTTTTACTACACGCAGGAATATTTTATTTTTAAATCCCATTATTTGTTTAATACCAATCAAAAAAATGTAATGGCATTTAAATAACAACAAATAAAATTTAAATACTTAATATGGAAAACAGAAAATAGGGAAAGAGATTATCAGCCCAATTTACTTTCTTTTTCTTATTACAAAAGATAAAGAAAGGAATTAAAAAAAAGACGAGAAAAATTACTTATCCTTTTTTTATTTAGTGAAACAATATAGAGAAAGAACAATTGAAACATTTATTAACGTAGAAATAAATGATTTTAAAATATTCTTCCATAAAATCTCCGTTATTAAATTATGTAAAAAAGTATTTAAATCAACGATTAAAAGAAAAATTAAAATAGGTAATTGCTATCCATTCAATAATAAATAAAAATTATTTAAAAAGAAGAGTAACAAAGTGTAAAAAATAAAAGAAAAGAAATAAACATACCAAGCCGAAATATTTTACCAAATGATATTTAATAAAGTCGAACAAAAATTCTATAACTTTACCTTTCTTAAACAAATTTCCGCTTAAGTTTTGTAAGAACTTTAAATTGAAATTAATTACACGAACAAACGAATTAACTGGAAACAGAATGTCAAAGAGGCTTTGTATTAAATACTCTGAACAAACTCAACGGTTCCAACAATTTACTTAAGAACTGATAAAGCAAACAAAATGGCTAAATTATATTTAAAGCGGTTGATTTTGAAATTATTAATAATTTTAAAGTTATTAAGTTATCTGAAATAAATATTAAAGGAATACTCTCAGAACGGAATGGTTTTTAAAAAAATACAAAGGAATAAGTTTTATTAATTAAATTATTGAATTTCTATTCGTGTAGAAATGGATTCAAGACTATAATAATTAGCAAGCAAAGTATGGTTTAGAGAAAATTGAGAATTTAAATAAGATTCAATTCATAACTATGATCTAACTATCAGCTCTTAATTATAGACCAGCTAGTAGGCATGCCACAAGAAAGCAATTTTAGAATTGGGGACATTAACCGTCGCTGAGCACGGTTTCAGAAAAGTGTTCCTAGAAATTTAGGTATGCACTTTAGAAAAAGCATAATCAGGTCATTATCAATACACAGGGGTTTTATGACACAAAAAAAGCTTGTACCTTCTATAACACTATACCCAAATAAATATATTATTATATTCATTTAAAATGTAAACAATTTAATAATTAGAAAAAAGATCTCATTATGAGCCTTACAATTCGGAAATCGAAGAAACAAGGCCAAAAAACTAAATGTTAGAATAAGAATGAATGATTCCCGATTTGAACTTTATAAAATTGTTCAGAAACTAAGGCTAAAATATTTTATTAAATAATTAATACTGGTGGATACAATCAACTTTTAAGGCTATACTCAAAATCTACGAGAATAGCCGAAGTACTTATAGATAAAAAAAAAACTGGGTATGTTTTTATTTATCATTAAAATAATTTGAGCAAGAGTTATCTCAAAAATATTCTAGCATATTCTCAAATAATAGTGCTTTTACTATAAAATTAAGAACTTTGGTAAGACTATGGCATTGGCGAACAATAGTAACGACATAGTGATATTTGAAGTTAATTTAAGATTGTTAATGAATTTATCGTGAGATCTTTGGCGAAATTTGTAAGTACCAACCGACTACAACTAAAATTTGAAGCAGAAATAATTATAGTCACTGAATCGCATTCCAAATTTCATTTATTTAACTCATTTTGTTCTTGAGCTCTCGTGTTTGCATGTTTACGAAAATACAATAGACAATGACTTTGTGATCAACATTTAATGCACAATGGATCTCAAGTAAGAAAAATCTATCGAACATACAGGGTCACGCGCCAAAAACTACAAGGAAAGAAAGAATCTCAGACACAGCGTAGACAATTTATTCCTCACTTATCTTGCAACACCGATATACTAACTTTCTTTGTCCAACTTTCATTCTAACTGCATCAATAAGTGTAGTCTACCTACACTATCTATCTTTGAGTATCTCTTGGTATAAAAATGCTACCCACGTAATGTCAGTGTTGCATTCCATCAGATGCTATGGTTCAACAATCCAGGTACTCAGCTATGAACAAGTCCGATAGAACGTAGCCTTTGTGGTGGGTAGAGTGAAGGAAAAGATTTTTTCGGGGAACAATTTGTCAGGATTTATTTAATTTTATTTTTAATTGGCAGGGCAAATAGGCGACTATTTTATAGGACCAGGTTCAAAATCGAAGAAATAGACGTGCTCTCGAGTTCAGTAAATCAAATGTATCATAAATTATGGGCTAAACCCCCACCCTCCAAATGGAGTAATACAGGAAAATATTTATGTCAGGTTACATAAGACGTTTGGTTTTATAAAATTCTTCACACAAAATTAATATTAAATTTTTTAATTAAAATTTGTTGTAAAACTATTTTTAATAAGAGTTTTTTTAATTAGCTTCATTTAATACTAAATTGTATTACATGTTTTTTTAATTTCTAGATAGAGATCAGAAATGGGGACAGGGAAGTTGTTTTAATTTTTTTATAGTAGGAAGAGTTGTGGATGTAAAATATTTAAAGCTTAAATAATATCAAATTTAAATAATTTAAAGCACAATCACTTTCATTTTTTTCCATGACCATCATCAAATCGTCATCCTTTCTGCACAATAATAGTTTGATCATATATCTTTTCATTTAATACCAATTATGCAATGAGCAAAATTAATACTAAAAAGAAAGCGAAATAAATCCTTCAATATTAAACAATATCGTATCAATATTAAAATCGTATTCGTATTTAATAATCGTAATCGTATTCGTAAATTAATGAATCAACGACTTTCAGCTCAAAGTCATAAAAAAAGTTATTATTTTATTCATTACGATTAAAAAGTCTGAAGATAAAAAATATCAATAACAAACAATAAAAATACACGGTTACGAATAATAAGAAGAAAAAACAAATAATAAAGTGACTCACAGAAACATAAGAACATTTTAACTACATAAGCTGTACTACGACATCATTATTTTCTCTTTGAGCAGATAGATATATGCGCAAAAAGATTCCAAAATCATACTGACACAAAGCATTTGACGTGCGTCAGATGAGAGAAAAACAAGAACTTTTTCGTTGAAATAAATAAACAATAGAAAAATCCAGTCATGCCTCAATTTATTCCCAGAATTAAAATCGAGGTAACACAGACGATGAGCAAATAAAAGTTTTCATGATACGGAAAGGGCAATAATATTCGCTGATGATGGCGACTTTATGATTATTGTTTTCGAAAGTGTCTATTGCGAAATAAGTTGATTGGACTATTTGCCATCAGAACGAGCATTGTTCCAAAGACTCTGTTCCAAGGAGTCAACATCACAATAAATAACGAACAAACGATTTGTTTTCCCATTCAGAAATAGCGTGACAGAAGACGAATGCAGTCGGTTTCAACTCACGTTGAACGAGTCGATTCTTACATTCGTCTGGCAAATATATTAGAACATCATCGATTGATTCAGAATATTTTTTATTTTTGGTCTACCACATCCAATTATTTCGAGACATAAAAATTCCAAGCGAACAAAAATACATCCGAGTTAAATATTTAACAATATAAGCTGACTACAGAGATGAAAACTGCCAGACTTTAACAGCAGAAAAATAAATAAATAAAAGACAGCTGGTTTTATGGATGAGGTTTTTCCTTATTTAGGAATAAATATATATATATACTAATATAAACTTATTTTTGAAACAATAATCTATTGCCATGGAAGTATCGGAAAGAATACACTTCAATGAAGGTGTTTGGTTTATCAGACATCTGTTTTTCAAAATAATGTAACATTAAAACCTAATGCATTAACAGAGAGCAAAGGAAAAATTTTATATGTTATAACATTTTTTTTATAATATAAAAAAAATTTTATATGTTATATTTTTATTAACATTTCATAAAAAGACTTCACAGTAACAAATAAAAATAGAAAATTATTAACAATACTACAATGATAAATAAATGAAAAATAATTAATTTATAGTGCTTATATTAAAAGAAATTTGTTATTATAGAATTCAATTTATGCATTTGGACTTAAATATTGCAAAATTAAGGTACATATTATTCATTTCAGAATCCGGCGCACTAGCAGTTTTCGTCCATTGAACTTCGCTAAGGGGTGGACACAAACAAATGAGTGGTAATTAAGACTCCTTTTTCCGCAAATAATTATATCCACCCTATTGTTAAACGTAAATTCTGCCATTTATCTTGCCCTTTCGGCCCTTTTTTTTGACAAAATAAGTGCCTCTTCACGCATGCGCAAAAGCATGGTGGGTTTTTCGAATCTGAGAACGAACAGATTCGGTAATAGCAATATTGTATTAAATAAATTTTTATTCACAAATGTATCAATTAAATTTTAAAAATTTTAATAAGTAAATCTCCTTAAATTTGCTTTTCCTCCGATTTCTTATTTTAAAGCAGTCTATCAAAAATTTTAAATCAGAGATGCTGTTTTACAAATGAGAGACAAACTTTAAAAAACGTTACCAAAAAAAATCTAGTATTAAGCTAATTTTTTAACTAATATTCGAGCTTAGTCTTAATTAATTAGATATGTATTGCTAAAAATATTTCTGCTTTTTTAGAAATGAAATAGCCAATATACCTCATTGGGGAAAATTCTAATATAATTAAAGATATTTTTTTTTCGCCAGCAGCTATGAACTTTTTATAGGAATTCTCAATTTTAAAAACCAATAAAAAATATGCGAAAATGATTTTAAAAAAAAGGCACGTAGAACAAATCATCCAAGAGAATTTTTTTAAGATGGTGCCAAGCATATATGAAGCAATAGATCACTAAAAAGCATATGGTAAATTAATATGGACGGAATATATCAATTTTATTTTCAAAAGGAAACGAAAAACGTTTGTTAGATAAATGCTACATCGTTTTATCTTGAAAACATCACAAATGAATCCATTGCGAAATAATCTACTTTATTTTTCTTTTTTTCCTCTCAGTAAATTTAACTTTAACCGAAAAGAAAAAAAGAAGAAGAAGAAAAAAGAATATTTTCCGGGATCACGAAAACAACTTAAATGGGTTTTTATTCTGTTGTTTAAAAAAAAAACTCGATCGAAAAAATGAAAAATGTCATGCATCAACAAGTTTTGATCATGTTTTTGTGTCTTCTCTCAATTCAAATTATGATAAAGCATGCTCTCTATCTAAAATAAAATAAAATTCAAAAGCAATGCAAATTTAAAATAAAAATTACATAAACATTGAAATAAGAGATTAAGACTATTTTTAGAACACAGAAAAAAATTTTTTAATCAAATCTTGAAGCTTCAACATTTTTTTTATCCATTGGTAATTTGAGAAACCCTAGCACAAGAAAATTATAAATATATATAAGTCCAGTTTTTAAAAATAAATAAGATGAGAGATAGTTAAAAAATGAAAGATAAATAAAAAATTAAACTTATTATTATTAAACTAATATTAATAAAGCTAAAATTAAATGATAATTCAAATACCCAAATGATTTCTCCGACATTTTAAATGCTATACTTAAATATATCTTCTTTTACTATCGCTCAAATTTCTCAGACAGAAAGACGCAATAACAATAAATTCAGAAAAAGTTTAAAAGCTGAGTAGGTTACAAAAATAGGCGACTGTGTGAAATAAAACTATGTCATCTATATTTAAACATTAAATGCGATGTTTTAGATTCAATATTTCTTATACTTGCTTCTAAACAAAATGAATAAATGATAATTTTAAATATACTCTATGCATGTAAAATATACTCTTATGTAAAAGAAAAATTCATATCTATTACATTTTCATTAAATGCTATATACTAGAATTAATTTCAATACATATCACGTATCAATCTTCTTTAATAAAATCTTTAAACTTAAAAGCTTTTGGTATTTCAAAATTTTATAACATTTTTAAATTGTGAGACAAAATTAGCAAATTATGAAAAATGATTTTCTTTCCTCATTTATAAATAAGATATACGATATACCTACAAATAATAACCAAGGGATGTTTTAATCCCATTTCTTGCTTTTTTACAAAATTAAATAGGAATTTGATATAAAAAAAGGGTCACAAATTGATGTTCGTGAAAAATAAGATAAAAAGGTTAAATACAAATAAAACAAACTATACAATGAAAAGTATATGGTAACGATTATTAATTACAGTGATTTGAACTGAAAAAAATTACATTAAATGCGAAAAATTTTGCTTATTTATGTCAGAAAAATGATTGGTTTTGAAAGGCGCAATTTTTGGAGAGAAACTCATAATAATGAACTATACCCAGAAGTCGCAGACGACACACCCTCTCTTGCTAACCCACTCCATAAAAACGAAAGATGGAAATATATAGCTTTTATTTAATAATTTATCAGATTCTATAAATTATTAATCATTAAAATAATTTCAACAATAAATTATAAATAGACATTAATGATAATCATTAATAAGCTATTAGATGATAATCATTAATAAGTTATTAGATGATAATCATTAACAAATTTTAAGTTCTTATCATTAATGTATTATTTAACTTACAACATATGAATGATATGACAGTAAAATATTTACCAGGAAAACTAGGACTAAACTTACAAGAATCTCTACAATGATTCTATTTTCGACGAATAAATTACAATCCACACTCATCAACTGTATAAAAAATTATTCTGACCATATTTAATGAAAAATAATAAATTACAGCTCCAAAATGGTGAATTATATAATTATGTTGGTATGTTTGCTCCAAAATTATTCAAGAGAAATTTCTTTGAAGATATGAAAGAAAAAAGAAATGCACAAATCATACCGATTCATAGAAAGAAATCTTACCTCTGACTTCTAACTGTAACAATAGATAGAACGATTCTGCTACAGTGTTGAGGAAAATAATCTAACTAACTATGCGTTGCATGAAACGAAACTATAATTAGGACTTGGTCACTCGCAATTATTAACTATCATAAGTTTTAATGGGTGGAAATGACAGGTAACTAGACATAAACTTCGGCACGGGCAATTATGCATAATCAAAATATTTGCTGAAGTGTCCGTTACCAGCGCGAGGCAGTTCTGTGGAAGAAATTATACACTTGTGTTCGTGCCCTATTCTTAAAGAATAGAGGAATTTTCGACCTGCAGTACATTTCTTCTTTCATTATAAAGAAAAACCTTAAAATAATAACACATTTATATATATATTTTTAATTCTGCAAAGGAATGTTTTACTATTTTAAGAATTGAATATCATTAAAACTTTAATTATTATTATCAGGGATTTTGCATTTCTTTCATAGTTGAAACCTTTTCTGCGCTGAGGAATTGATAATACCTTTTTAAAAAAATAATTTTTTGAATTTAAATTATACAGATGTTATTCATAACATACAGCTATTAACGTTAATAATAGAGTCGACTATAACTTTTTCCTTTTGGAATGAGAGACATTAATTTAAATTATAGTTATGAAGCATTCAAAGAATAAACAATTTCTTTTACTGAGTAGCTTTTTTTAGTTTGTTGGGTTTATTTAGTAATTAGTTCCAACATTCCAAAACCTATTAGTTGGAGCTAACTATTAGAGTCCAAGTAAGGAAAGGATGCATTATCTTTTTACACTACCATGAAACTTAAAATATTATAAGAAAATCCTATTAAAAAATATAAAAATGTTAAAGTACGAAGCAAAGATAAAAGAAGAAAAAAAACTGCTTATACGTTATACAATTTCTTATTCAATTTTTTTAATTAAAAATGTTGTAAGTCAAAGAACGATTTTTTTAGAATTATCGATATTCTTTAGAATAATAAACTGGCTATCCAAAGTGTTGAATTAACAGAGTTTAATCGATTTATTTGCAAAATAAAAAGCAATGGTATACATTCCAATGCATTCAGAAATTAATTTAGTAGGAAAACAGAATTACAAAAGATCTAAAACTCAAAAATATATTAGAAGAATGTCTATGATAATATTAGCATACGTATATACAGACACAAAAGACAAATGCGATATAATTGTGTTAAATGAATTCCGCATAAATATAAACTAAAAACATTAATGTTTCATTTAAATGAGTTACATGAAATTTTCAAACATTGTTTTCTAACATGAAAAAAAAATAACGTGTTTTTGAGCAGACGTCAATTTGTTTAGACTTCACCAAAATAGGAATGAGATGATAAGTAAATGTGGAAAAGTTAATTATTTACTAAGTAATGTATAAAAAAAAGCAAATACAGCAATACAGCAAAATGATGCAATTCAAAATCAAGATGAAAATCAATATCGGGAAAGAATAACAAACAAAAAAAGTGCTAAAAAGAATTCCGGAAAAGTTTTTTTTTTTTACTCACTGCGTCTCTAGAGGAAAATATCTTCCATAAGCGTTACGCAAAGAATTCTCAAATGAACAGTAAACAAGTACGATTCGATACGTACGAACGCATAGTAGAAATTGGTCTTCATTGACGAAAATATGGATACAAATATTATTTGAACATCCTCAAACAAATTTCAAATAAAAACAAGAAAAAAAACTTAACAAGGATCTTTTTAACAGGAAAAGCTTCGAAGCTAATTTATAAAACTGCTCTTCTTTATTCAAAAATACAAAAATTCACGAATTTATATAGAATGTGGCTATTCAAAAATCACATACATTCCAAATTGAAAAAAAACTAAGAATATCTGAGTAAAAAAGTAACTTTACAATATCATAAACAAATATTTTTTCTGAAAAAATATTTATCATAATTGCGAATCAAGTGAAAAAAAAAATAATCCGCAACTGAAAACGAGCATTTTTATGGCATGCAAAACTATATAAAAAACAGAAAGTTTTTGTTGTAGTTAAAGATATCTAAACAACGCTATAGATATTATTCAAATTTTATTCAGAAATCTATGGAAAATTGATGTGATAGACGTAATTAATTAGTAAATGTTTCTTTAATTCTTTTTATAATAATTTTTTTACCTAAGATGTGAATGAGTAGTACTATATAGGCCGGCAAAAATTGGCGAGTAACAGTATGCATACAAACACATATATAGATATACTTAATTGTTATATAAGAATACTTGAAAAACTTCTTGAAATTTTCTAATACTTAAAAATTGATTTAAAACTTGAATACTCACTTTTCATAGTAGATCGGGTTTCAAATTCGTAGCTGAAGTTGACTGAATTAATATTCTACGTTCCACAGAGCATATCCCACATAAGCATATATTTAAGTTGCCACTCGCATGATTAAAAATGTTTTCTTTTTCTATTTTCTTTAAAAATCGTTTGGACGAGTTTAATTCTTCAATAAATAAATAAATAATAAAGAAAATATCATAATTCTTTGGCGTAGACGATTTTTTCGTTTTTAACTCATTGGAGATGATTGAAAGTTATATTTTGAGATTTTTTTTTAAAGAATCTCCTACGAACAATACATACACAATGTTTTGATTTGTGATAACTTTTAATTTGTTATTAGTACTTTAAATTTTAGCTCAGAAATAAGGAAGAAGTAGACGTGTTAGAACACTAAGATACAACCAAATATCCAACAAAGAAAGAAGAATTGCAGAAATGTAAGATGAGTTTTAATGAAATGACAAGTAATTAAATTAGTTAATTCTCAGTTATTAGGAAACTATTCATAGTGGATAGAAGAGATTATTTCATTTCTAAAGTTATAATTCATATTCAATAAGAAAAACGGGTTAAAATTACGAAAGACCGAATCAGAACACCACCACATCAGAATCAGAAGAAATTAATATAACTTTCAGTTCAGTTCAAGAGAATGAAAGAAATTTAATTTTTGTTTAGAGACAGTTCTTCGAAAAGTGAGATTTGCTTGAAAACAGTTTTTCTCATAAGAATTTTCGCAAAAGTAAAAGTTTAATATCACGTATATCTATAAAATATTATACACATTTTAAACCATTTTATTTACCTTTTCATCTGAAATCGCAATAATAACTTTTTCTTCTAAATTGTAAAGTTTTAAATCATGTATATCTATAAAATACTATAGTTATTGTTAACCATTTATTAATTTCTTTTTGGCAGTCAAAAACTTGATAAAAAACTAATTTGAATAAATTTTGTCTGATTCCTTGAAAAGTTATTAATAGCTTGACGATGAAAAATAGATTTCAGAGGATTTTAAAATCGTCTGCTTAATTGGTATTCTGGTTTTAATGAAAATTGAAAATCAGAAAATTTTGTTTCATGCTTTAGTTTATTTTAAAATATCTTTTCATTTGAAAGATAAGAAATATTTTGAAAACACAATGTTTTTATTTGGTACACTATAGAGGTCCATTTTTAATAAATAATTTCATTTGAGGATAGCCGTATATATTCGCCAGTACAGCATGTCAAAAATTTATTCAATTTTTTTAGAATTCCAAATTTTCTGAAATGTATTTAAGAATCAACTAAGCGATTAAAAAACCCGTGAAATATAAGTAAATGTATAAAAATTGATATTAGGATAAATTCACAATAAACTGCGTTTGGGTTAACTCATTTAGACAATATTTGAAATTTTCTAATAATTTCATTCATGATCTCACAATTTATCAAAATAAGGAGTTAAACAAATAAATAAATTAAAAAAAAATCTACGATCGCAAATTTCAAGTTATCATGTAAGAACATTATTATTTTTAAGCCATTATTTGTCTTAATAATGGCTTAAAAATAATAATGTTCATTGACCAGTTTAAACTGGTTTGAAACAATTACGAGACTTCTCTATCGATCTCTATTCCTATATGAGTATATCTATATACTGACAAATTTTTTTAATTTAAATTTTCAATTTTTCTAACTGGAAAACCAAGTTTTGGAGATCGACTGATTTTGAGATGAAATAACAGCTACGGTGACTTAGTTCTTTGTCAGCCTTTAAAAAATGCATCTGTCGTCAAAGAAGCATACGTAATAATAAAGCGATACTGTTAAAAGCGGATAAACCTTTTAAAAAAGCATCTGCTGTCCATAAAGCATAATAATAATGCAATACTGGTAAAAGCAGGTAAAAAATATATGCGATTATAAGATGTTGATGAATATTGCCATTTATGCTTTATGTTTTGCTTACTAGATTTCGAGCTTCAATTTTTCGTTGCCTTCAATTATTGAAAACCTCCCTAACGAAAGCAAGGTAAGATTCTCACATAATAAAAAAAAAGCACAACTTTACTTTGCTAGAAACAACTAATTTGTCATTACCAACTAAGAGCGTTTCCATCACATTATTAATCCAGGGAACACTGCATAGCAACATAACTAGACGAAAGAATGATTTAAAACTGAATTCGAAACGAAAGCGCATATTTAATATATTTGAAAGACGTTTTGTGTGTATATTAAAAAAATTTTCTTCATATTCTTTCACAAAATCGAATGTGATTTTGTGAAAGAATAGAGAACTAAAGAGAGCCCATTATGAAAGAAACATTCAGAGTAATTGGGCTGATTGAATTTTGAAAGTGATATTTAAAGGAATTGGAATGACTGAATTTTGAAAGAAACATTTAAAGTAATTGGAAGGATTGAAATTTAATAATCTTGTTAGAGTAATTTTGAAATATTCTAAAATCCATTTCAATGAGCGGAAAGTAATTATTTCTATTTAAAAATAGAATTACCAGAAATGATGCGAATTCTTTCAGTTAGTTACTATTTACAGTGATTATTTTCATTACTTTCTAGTGAACTGAACGGCAGGAAGACAAGATTATTTTATCTATTTGGTACTTTATATATAACATACTTTTTGCAGTAATCAACATTTTATACTTCTTTGTTAACTTTTCATATTGATTTGTTTCAATATATAACTTCATTTTCCAAGCAATTTTTAAATTTTGTTCTAGTTGAAGAATTTTTAACTACCAAGGAATAATTAATCTTATTTACTTCAAAGCATATAGATCTTTGGAAAACAAGTTAAATTGGAACATTTCATGTAAATGAATGAGCAAAAATTCTTTTTATAATCTTTCGCACCATCTTTGTAAATTAATATAATTTGGCAAGAAATGGAACAAACCATGTCCATTTATTGCCTTACTTATATCTAAATATAATAAACTTTATCATGTATTTCGTAAACAATTAAAAAAATTGTTTTCCAAATGTTAAATAAAAAAAAACAGCCGTATGTTAATCATTTTATGCAATTTTTTCAGACGATAAAGAATATTAAAATTATTTTAAACCAATAATATTTACCCAAAATATTTTTTTTTAATTTTTCCCTAAAATACTACTTTATATTCAAAGAATTTTCATTGTAAGTAAACAACTTCACAGCTGCATTAATTGGGAGATCTCGCAAACAGAATTTTTCTTTTAACCTTAATTAGGAGCAAGATAAAAGCAGTGTTTCCAGCAAATCGAAATCTTAGTTAATTGAAAATAGTGTTAAAAATGAAGAGAGCCAGCCACCTTAATTTCTCACCTCGAAAACGAGTGGGCGAAAGAAAATAATCTGATAAAACAAGACGTCAGGATTTCCCTACTGATTAGCTGTTTACAAGTTGAGTTACCTGTTAAAGGAAACTGCGAAAAAATTAATGAAAACTGGATTTTTTTTCCTGTTTACAGAGAACATTCATTTTAACGAGGCAATAAGATATAATAAAAAGAAACACCGAATAAAAAAAAATTCTTAATGAGACAGAATGTGACTTTTCTAAAGACTAAAAGAAATGAACAATAATTAACTCTCCTCTTTCGAGTTTAGTTGAAATTTCAATTATTTTTTTAAAAGCGGAAATTCGAATGCACGTGACTTTCTATTTCGTTTAGAATTCTTTTTAGTCATTATAGGGAAAAACAAAAATAATTTTAAAAAAATTAATGATGATGAAATAACACCTTGCTAAATACCCCATGCAGGCTTTAATACAAATTTCTTTATCATTCTAGTAGAATAAACAACATTAAAAAAAACCCCGCCATATATATATTTAAGTAATGATATTTTACTCTCAATTCAAATTAATTTCTTAATTTTCAATCTAAGTTAGCCATAGTAACTTCATGCTAAAATATTTTCTTATTTTTTGTAATTAATTCAACAGAAGCTTTGTAAAATTGCGGAAACAACTAAACACCGGCTACTTTCCCACACTCTAAGTGTAGGGATAGAAATTAGCCAGCTTAACAAATTCCATTAAAAGATCCCAAGGATTCCCTTGAACGAGCTGTGCAAGTGATTGACATGCGTCAAAGATTCCTCTTAAAATCTGAAGGTATAAATTTAGAGGGATAAAAATTTAATGAGTTTTTTGTCATTCCGTTTTGTGTCGTTCTGTATTTTGTTCGTCGCTTTCGCTTGTAAATAATGCTTGCTTCCCGTGATGGAATAAAGCGAACTTAAAAATTCAACCTGTCTTCTCCATGATTTCGGCCACGACTCTGCTATTTGCTTTCAACAAATAATTTAAATTTTTGTTTGAAGCCCTTATGTACAAATGGAAGCGATGGACATGGCACAAAACAAAAAGAGGAAAAGCTCATGAAAATGTTATCCAAGTGAATATATACTGTGGGATTTTATATAGGGATTTCAGACACGTGTCAATCACAAGTAAGGGAATCATAGGGATCTTTTAGATGAATCTGTTTAAGTCAGCAATATTTTATCCATTCACCCGGAGCGTGAAAACTGCAGACTAAAACATTTTCACAAAACTTTTGTTGCATTAATTATATAGAAAAAGTGGAATGGGATCAGGAAATAAGAGAATATTTTAGAATGAAATTAGAAAAGGCTAAATTATGATAAAACCATGGAAATTAATTCGGGTTTAATTTAGATTTAAAAACATCTTTACATATATACGTATTCAGTTTACAGCCAGATGGATGAAATTTCGTAAATTACATTAAATTTGTGGATTTCTATAAAATTTTAAGTAAAATTCAAGAAATCTGTTTATATGGCTGTTGAAATACAACATAAAAATTACAAAACAAAGATTCTCCATCTGTCGATTTGTACTTTAAAAAACAAGTAAATACGATAACTTAAAAACGCAATGACAAATATTCCAAATATATTTAGGGGTTTTTATGGCAAAACGAGAAATTTTGTATTAAATTTTAGTCTCAATTTGTAAGTAAAAAAAGGTCTAAAACACAATTTCAAATATTATAAACCGCACGTCAGGGATTAAGCGATGAAAAATCTCGCCAAGGATCACATGATAGACGCAATAAAAATACTGAATTTAAGCCAAAAGGGAATATTTCGTTACTATTGCAAGCCAATCCAAGTAAAGCATTTTCAAATTTACAATCAAACTGAGCGAGACACAAAATTTGATTTTTGATGAAACTGAATATTGTATCAACAAAAAGAATAAAATTAAGTAATAAAAATTTACAGAAACGATTTACTCTACATCTTTAATTTTATTTACAAATTATTAGAAAGGCCAGAAGCAAAAGAAAACAAGAGTAAAACAAATTGAGTTGAAAATTAAATTAAAGCATCCAAATAAACCGTCTAAACAAATGACGGTGATTCATTCTAACGAGCACTTATTTCTACTCGATGTGCAGCAGCTATTTCAACAGAAATTGTAAATTTAATTTAAAACGCAGAGACAGGGAGTAAGAACAAAACCACCACGCTTCGTCTCACTTCTCGAGATTCATCATTCCCCACAGCATTTCAAGGGCTATTCACGAGCTAGGATAAATGAAGTAAAAAGACAGGAAATGGAACATCAACGTGTAAGCATGATAAAACAGCTTATTCATGAGACTCAGAAAATGCACGCAATACATTAGTAAATACGACGAGAATTTTAATAATATTATTTGACGCAAGTGATACATTGTATCCCATATGTTTTAGAATAGATGTTCTCAACCGCTTTATGCTGATGTATTTCGGACCGACTGAAAAGCAAGCGGGCGATCAAATCTCTAACTGATTCAGATAGGGTCTCAATTAATTTTGCTGGCTTATAATCTTACAGGGAATGGCCAAAGTACCGGGTGTCCAAAAAGTTCCCGTACTCCAAATTTAAAAAAATCATTGTCCATGATTTTTTTCAAGTATATTAAATTTTGCCATACGAGTAATGAAACCATGGACATGTTTGAAGCTTTTTTCGGCGATCGACTTATCTCAAAAAAATTTTGGCCACCTCGATCCCCTGATCTGACCATCCCGGACTATTTTCTGTGGGGGATATTTAAAGGACAAAATTTATGAAGGTGATCCTCAAACAATAGATGATTTGAAAATCGCAATTACTCAAAGGATACAAGAATTCACTCCTAGCATGTTAAAACGCGTTTCTAAAAACATGCGCAAACGAGTTCAGCTTTGTCTCCAAGAAAGGGATGGACATTTTAAACATTTATTATAAATGTAAGATCAGTATTTTTTCCTTAGTTATATTAAAAGTGCTTTTTATCATTGGCATAAAAATAATTCTTTTTAAACCTATTGTTTTTGTAAAATAAGTTCACAAATCATCAGTACTGGAACTTTTTGGACACCCTGTATAATGATAAAACGTAAATATTACCAATGCTGACCAAATTATTGATAAAATAAGCTGATTCAATGACTAGAGTTGATTCAAAGTCATTGATTGAATGACTTACATTGACAAAATGAGAGGAAATGAATTATGTTGGAACCACACTATACAGGAGAGACAATCGCATATAACTTTTAAGGAAAAAGTCAAAACCTAATGATCAAACATATACGCTACCAATGCTGTCCAATTCATTGATAAAATGATTTGATTCAATGACTAAAATGAGTTCAATCAAGTCATTGATTGAATGAGTTTCATTGATAAAATGAGAAGAGCCCTATCATGTTGGAATTAGATCCAGGAGGAACCACGAAATGAAGGCGACATGCTTCCGGCATGGTTATTGGATCTCACCAACCTGGTGGGTACACCAATAGGTGGGGGCTTGGATTCTTCTATCGATGACGGGATGTACTTCCTATGGGTAGGGTTGTATCGTTTATGGTGATGGCTTTAGGACTCAATCACAGTTCCCGCCATTGTTGCCGTTGCGGCGATCCGGTCATTCAACTTAATGGTTTATTCCATGTGCCTTCGGGCCGGTAGGAGAGTCTGGTATGACCATCCTTCGAAACGTTCCTGCAGGATTTGTTGTGGGAAGATCAAGTATTCCTTAACGTTCGCAAATGCAAAAGTAAGAACCACTAATCTTTGCCCTGCCTCTAAAAATCTGAGTGGTATAATGGCCATTGTCGGCATAGTATGAAGTGGAAAGCAAGGCTGAGTTCTAATGGCCGTCTTCGGTCACAGTACAACCTCTTCCGAAGGAACTACATTCCGTCATGGAAGTACAGGTATCTCAATTCCATGATATTGTTGGGATGCGTGTTGATTGCGGTAGGCCCGAACTCCCAATCTTATGGTTGGTAGCCGAATAACATATCGATCGATCAAAAGGGACCCTTCAGCTCGAAGGATATTATCTGGCTTATATATTGCAATCACCACAATATAATACATTGAATTGAGAAGAGAGAACAAAAAGCATTTTGAGCTTTTCATCTTCTTGTTTGAAGTGCGTCCTCCCCCTCCAATAGCATGCAAAGCTCAAGATATTCTTACAAGGCGATATGTAATAATTGGTTCAAGCGCCTCTTCTCGTGTACAGTAGACAATTCTGCCACCTTTGAAGAAAGCAGATAGATTTCGTTTTGGCCAACTGATGACTGAATCAAAACTCATCCATAACACCAGCCGATTTACTAGACTGACACTTACGGTGTAATTATTTAAAGTGCAAATGCGCAATCCAACTCCTACGCAATGTTTAGTACAGCAAATAAAAACATAAACACAAATATCAAACAGCAAAATATAATGTAGAATGATATCCCCCTTTTTTTTAATTCCAAAATTTAACGATCGGATAAGGAAATTAGCATTAAAGTTACAGGAATCATAAAAAGGATTTTAAAATCCTCTTGTATCTTTCCATTTAACTTAAAATTTACCCACTGTGCAATTTCGATTTGTTATTTTTAAGTTGCTTTCGAATAATCTCTAGATAAAGAACGAAAAATACAGATATACATGACAACAAATAATGATGATAAAAGTGGTTCTTTCAATTTATAGACGAATGGTAAAAACAGAGAAAAATAAGTGTCTCTCGAAGAAGTGAAGATATTAAGGGTTCACGAAGCAAATGCGCGTCAACTTCGATAAGATCGTTATGTTTGGTCAAGCGTCATCGGATCATGGAGAAGTTAACGATGTCTTACTGACCAGTTTTCTTTCCCTAACAACTTCGACAAGAACGGAATAACTCTCGCCGGAATCGCTTTCGGGCGGATAGAACTGGAAATGAGATACATTCTGGAGAGAAATATGGTTTGGCGAAAACGATGGCTTTGGCGTTAATACTGGTGAAAGAAATATTTTCTCTTATCAGAGAATTGTTTCATTCTTGCCATTTACTTTTCTGGTATTCTTTCCAGATCAGGAATGTCGGAAATTTCTTTTTAAATTACTAAGTAAAAGATAGTATAAAAAAGAATTTTATTATTCAGAAAGTTATCTATTGATGATGATAATCTATTTAAAAATGCTATTCCTATCTAAATGTTTTAATCAATTTACATGATTTTTATGCAATTTCATTCATAAAAACAGAAATGAAGATTTTTTAACCAGTTTATATATAATTCACAAAAGGTACTATTTGTGCCTCGCCTTATTTCTTTGGAAAATACGGTTTCTGACCGTTCATTTTTTTAAAAACTTTATCAGTAAAATTTATTCTTAAAAAATAAGCTTTTATACTTAAAAAAAGGAACTAAAGAGAGCACGAAAAATCAATAGTTGCAACAGAATGTATTTCATTTTCAGAAACTATTTATGAAGACAGTTATCGAAGAATTTATAATTAATGCATCCTGAAACAATTTAAATAAGTGGTCCCCATTATAAACTCATCACTTGATCACTTAAATAATTTTTAGACCCCCCCCAAAAAAAAATGGAGGTCCTAAGCTATAGTTTGTCTAATTTATAATAATTTACACTTCCCACTTATGACTGCAGTTCTCATTTGTATGCTTGGCTACTTCTTATTGTTCATGGAACTTTTGCTTAAAATTCTTCTGATTGTACATACTTCCCGTGGTGGCATCAAATAATAATAATATTAGTATAGTTCAATTTTCAAGTGGCCTAATGGATTAAAATAAAGAATAAGAATACAATAAAGAATAAAAGGCTACGAATTCTAATCAGCAAATATCAAAAACTAAATGCCGGACCAACAAATAATTGCTCACTGTGGTAGGATTGGACAGGTTAATCACCAAGGCAAAACACAAATATGGACTAGTTTCTTCTGATTAGTTTCTTATGGCAAATATGGACTAGCTTCTTAAACAGAAAAAGCAATCTATTTTAAATATTTTATATAATCTATTTAGATAATTAATTGTGTAAATAAGTTCAAATGCCTGATAATTAGGCGGAATCATGAACATGAAAATATATTTAAAACATTTTAATTGGAATTTGATAAGTTCAGTATCTCCGATGAACCAATTGATCGCGTAATGCGGATAATCTAAAACAAAATAATGTTTAAAAATAGGCTAAAATTTAAGTAGCATAACATCTTGCCAGCATCATACTAGTAACGTGAATGGCAATTAACATAATCGGAATGAATGCAACAATATTATAGTATACAAGTAACTAAACTTTAATACATTATTTCGCCTTTTACGAAAACTTAATGCCAATGAGAACATACAGTTCAAACTAAATAACAGTGGGAATAAAAACGGAGAGATAGAAAAAGAAAAAATGATATTATCTATGGAATAATAAAAGGAAGAAGGGGAAAAAAGAAGAAAGAAACTAATACCAGAAAAGAAAAAAAAACAACTTTAACCTGTTTCTTTTAAATTAAGAAATAATAAACTTCCTATATTTTACGCAACACAATACAGCCACCGTCTAAACTGTAACGCTATGGCCTCGATCTTCGTTCGGATTCCTTTCACACTGAAGCCATATTATGTAACAAAATCGGTAATGTGTTCTTTTTCCTGATGATGTAATCACTGGAGTAACAAATTATAGAAGAGAGGGAGAGAGGGGGAGGAGAGCAAAGTTTAGTTGTACTTACCTTTCTCTACCCTCTCAGGCTTCTGGGTAACTCCGGTGGGCGACCAGCACAAACACAGGAGCACCAAGGCCACGAGAGGCGGTAAGGGGCCTCGCCCCATCACCGCCCCGCCCTGCAAGAAACACAAAAAATATAAGTATTTCCATCAAAAAATGGCATCGGTCACAAATGATTAAATCTAACATAACTTTTTACATAAATAAATAATAGAGAAAATCTGGAAATGCGTTGTTGTACTTCTGGAAAAATCAAACAAAAGATTCGTTTGAAGAGAAATTAATTAAAAAAAAGTTTATAAAAATACATTTTAATTAATTCACTAAAAATAAAATCTGCTTTTTTTTAATTATCTTCTTTTGAAGTTTTGAATTAGGATTTTTTATTCTAAATAACGTGAAATGTTGAAATAAATTTTTATGAAATTCATTTTTTTTGGTAACATCGTACTGAAAATTTTTTAATTTAATTTTGTCAATCGATTAACATATAATTAAGTTCAGAAAATATTAATCAAGTGTAAAATAATCGAAAATGTATTTAATGCAAAACATTTCAAATTTGTCTAATGCATCAGAATTCGAATGATAAAATTGATTAAAAAGATGCATTAATACACAAAGTTAAAATAATGGCAAGCAAATTATATTTTATGTTATATACAGATTTTCAAAAATTCAATTTTTTTCCTTCAAAATATAATAAATTGAAATGAATTTTGGACTGATATTTTTCAAATCAAACTAACTTGGATTATCTCATACTATTGCATTATAATATTTCAATTACTAAATAACATTGATCAGAAAACCATACTGGTACACTTTTTCTATTTAAGTGAGTTTTTTTAATGAATCTGTAGAATGTGTTATACAAAAAAGTAAAAGGGAGAAAAAGAATTAAGCAGGAAATAAGAAATTACATATAATGTTCAACATTTTTGTCTATTGTGCGCAAAAAATGTAGATTAAAAAATAATACCTAATATAATAGTATATAAAATATAGTTATATCCGAATCAATAATCGTCCTTTTTTTTCGCAAAAAATGATACATGTTTTAAAATTGCATGACAGAGAAGGCTTATTTTAAATTAATCGCAAACTAATTTTATGAATTTTGCTAGTCGACTTTGGGACCAGTCTGTTCATTTGAATATTAGTTTCCATTGCCAGTAAACTTTTAATATAAAGTAACGTAAAAATAATAAAAGCATTCATGTAAAATCTCAACAGCTTTCTATTATTGCCTATTTAACAGAAAAATATAAGTTTAATAGAATGATTTAGCAACAAATTACATTGTGTATTAAAACTAAAAAGTACAATAAAAAACAACTAAAATGAATAAATAAAAAGACAAATTGCAAAATTTTCAAGAAAGTTAATACCCAAAGAAAGCAATTTTTTAAATCTTAATTTTAACAAGAATTTTAACCGACGCACAAGAATGATACGGCAGAATAATAAACTCAGCTTAAATTTCATTATAAGAATATAAAATTATTAAAATTCTGTACCAAATGTTTAAAAATATTTTCTTACAAACAATATAAAAGAATGGAAAGGACATAATTAAAAATATTTTTTTTAAATTTTAGAACAATGAAAAAATTAATTATACGAGATAATATCGTAGGAAGATAAAGCTGAAGAATACGAAATTTTGCTTTGTTTTGAATTTACTTATATTTTAATTAACGTTCACATTTCGAAAAATTCGACAATGACTTTTCTCTGACCTTCAAGAATTAAATTTCAATGATTGCAAAAAGTTTAATTTTTTTAAACAAAATGCAATATGTTTGTATTCTAAAATTACAAATGAAGTTTTTACAACGTTATATTGCTTTCAATAAATTGAAATTTTCTTCGAAAAATTATATGATTAACGAGCGGTTTTAGATAATTAAAGCAAGACGTAAACAATTTGAAATTCAAATGAATTTTCAAACCACCGATCAATAGCAAAACACTTTGGTTAAAATGCGTGTCAAACGCTCAATAATAATAAAAATAGTTAAGAAAGAACATGTGATTTTATGTGTATTGATTTAGATAATTTACAGCAAACTTTTTCACACAAACTGACAGCGAAAATGAAATGTAGGTTAATGAATTCTAACTAATTCTACTCTTTTTTTAAAAATTAAAACGATAAACAACTTTAATTTCGTTAAGTCAGAGTAATTATTATGGGACGTTGTCAAATACGACATTTGATTCCAAAATTTATTTTAAAAAAGTCTAAAAATTTTCTTAATTATAAGACTAAAAGCTCTTTGTTATCATTTAGGCCAAATAAGTTTCAAATTACAACTTATTCATATTTTGAACTTTGATTAAAGGAAATAAGTAAAAATAAACAAATGTGCTTAAAAACAAATGTGCTTATGTTTTTCCCCATCCTTTACATGCTTTTGTTTCGTAAATGAAAATCATAGGCATTTTTCTTCTATAAACAGACATTAGATATAAAATAAGCTTTTTTCTTTAACTTCATTTAAATATTTCCAAAAGTTACAATCACAAATTAAAATTTTAATGGAATTAATGAAGAAAACTTTACAGAAAATTTATAATATCATACACTGATATTGTTTACACTTCGTTACAATTAAAAACGAAATTCTTTTGAAATCAGTTGAAGTCAAATGGGTTAATTAATATGTATTCATAAAAGCATACATAAACATAAAAATTAAAATTCTCTAATCTTTTAACAAAATCGTCTGTTTTGATACAACATTTCTATTTGTTGAGGCATGCTACAAAATATCTTTTGGCATAAACATCTTATTAAATATATGCATAACATCGATTTTAAAATCTGTGCTGAGAATGAAATGAAATCTTTGTTAACATCAAAGGAAACTTTCAAAGGATTATTTTCACTGAAAATATTATTCTACATCAAACACGATCGTTACCTTTTATTCTTAGTAGATATTATTTAAATAAAGAGGAGATTATGCATTAATTTAATTAAAACTTAGCTTCTGAAACAATAAGCGATATTTTAATGAAATAAAATTAAATTAAATCTTTACATTCTCTCCAAATAAATGGCTTAAAAATTTATTGCCAATATTTTACTCCATTTTAATTTAATTTGAACATAAACTAATAATGATATTTTAATGTATTACATTTTTAAAAAAGAAGTCAGAAAAGGAATATGTTGTTGATAAAGTACATTTCCAAATTAGATATTTAAAAAGAAATATTAATAATGATTTATAGTTTACATATTAGAAGGAAATAACATCCAAACAATAATTGAATAACATCGTAGTTACAGGGGGAAAAAACAAACATAGAGGTCACTCTTGTAGATACAGCTGGGCTTACGGCGCTGCACATAGCTTGTAAACATCCTGAGTAAATAATGAAAATAACTAAATTTATCCGGATTATGAATAGCTTTCGAAAAAAAAAATATCAAATACTTTTTTATTAATTCATTTTTTCATTTCATTTAGGTGAAGAAACAATGTATCATCTTCACCCATTATAAGATGAATGTCATTATAACTACGTGACAAAAAGGACAATAATTAATATTTTTACGATATGTTATAACAGCCTTTATAAGAAAAACAATTAAAAATGAATATTACATTTCTTCATATATGAGAGGTAACACGCACTAAATAAACTGAAATGCATTAATTTTTTTTATTAATTCATTTTCCTATTTTTTAGGTGAAGAAACAATGTATTATGTTCAATCATTATAATGATGAATGTCATTATAACTACTTGATAAAATGACAATTAATAATATTTTTATGATATGTTATAACAGCCATTATAAGAGCAACAATTAATAATGAATATTACATTTCCTCATATATGAGAGGTAACACGCACTAAAAAAACTGAAATGAATTAACTTTCTTATTAATTAATTTCTCCATTTCATTTAGGTGAAGAAACAATGTATTATGTGCCCCCCTATTATAATGATGAATGTCACAATAACATTTAATAATTTTTTACGATATGTTATAACAAGCTTTTTATAAGAGCAACAATCAAAATTGAGTGTTATTTTTCTTTATATGTGAGAGGTAACACGCACAAAATAAACTAAAATTGATTAATCTTTTTATTAACTAATTTTTTTTATTTTTTTAGGTGAAGAAACAATGTATTATGTCCAACCATTATAATGATGAATGTCATTACAACTACATGATAAAAAGGACAATTAATAATATTTTTACGATATGTTATAACAGGCTTTATAAGAGCAACAATTAAAAATGAATATTACAATTCTTCATATAAGAGAGATAACTTGCACTAAATAAACTGAAATTGATAAACTTTTTTATTAATTCCTTTTTCCATTGTTTTTAGGTTAAGAAACAATGTATTATGTGTCGTGGCTTATGTGTAGGCAAATAAAGTTCAAGCTTTAAAAAAATAATCTTCTTTATTAAACATTTCTTTCAACTCACAACTTTCAACATTAAAACTTTCCTTTTTAAATCACACACAATTCTAAACAATCACATCGCCATCTTTATTCTCCTCTCTTCGGTTTTTTTTCCGCCAATCCACAAAAAAACAACCAAAGAAACTCTTTTATATTTTTGGTTGCCATACAGGAAATATATAAAAACAAATTAAATAATGAATTTAAATAAACATAAATTTAAAATTTAGTGACCCTGACATTATGTTTAACCATTATAATGATGAATGCCATTATAAATACATGATAAAAAGGGCATTTAATAGAATTTTTGCGATATATTATAGCAGGTTTTATAAGAGCAATAATTAAAAAATGAATGTTATATTTCTGTTTATCTGAGAGGTAATCCGCACGTAACTAAACTATATTAGTTAGTTATTAATTAAAAATGAATTAATTATTTTCTTGTAATAGCAACGAAATAATGCTGCGTGTTCTTACAGTAACAATTAAATCATACACAATAAGTCAAATTATATTTTCATTTCAAAGACTGGGTGTTAAAAAGGTCCTTATTAATGAGGGTATGTGTGTGTGTGAGAGAGAGAGAGAGAAGTGAAAAAATTCGGCATCTATTTTTAGCCGAAGCCTCGCTGACAGAGATGGAAGCAGTGCAAAATTTGATACAGGTTTACAATTTTTGGCATCGGGACCACTAATCTAATCCAATCCATCTCGACTCGTCGCGCTTTATAAGTTATCGCGTTCACATACCCGCGAGCTGATGCACGGAGGGATGAAATTCCCAAATCCCCACCCAGTTCTTTCGAAAACATCAATGACACTCAAACCTCTAACTAAGCTTTCTGTTGCTGTGATAAATATTCGAGCCGGTCCTTATTGTGTCCCTAGATTTTTCAGTTTACAAAATGGAAATAAAAACTGTTTGTGTATTATTAATAGATAAATTAATCGTTCTGTGCGTAATCTATATAGTTAAAATATGAGAAACCAGACCTCCATGTTCACATACTGATCGGATTTCGCCAATGTTCATTTCTTATGAATATTCGAGCACTCTGTACTGGCTTGATTTTGTTCCATCAAATAAGAGGGTAGCGTTTAAAGACAATTTCTTTATTTACAGCCTTATGTACAGAAAAGAACAACTCGTTCTCATATAGGTTAATATGACTGATAGTATTTACATCACAGTTGAAAGTTATAAATGAATAGTTCCTAGATTATTTCAGAGAAATAACCACACTAGTAAAGCTAAAAGGATGTTAGCGCATCCTTTAAGCTTTAACAAGAGGTAGCTCAAGGAATCCACCCATTATCATCGGGTGGATCTTAACTCAGAAGCCCGGATCATAAGAAGCTTCTTTGACTTTTCCTTCAAAGCGACCCTCTCTTTTTTCCCAATCTCCTCCAAAAATCTCGCATTTCATTTTCTGTCAAATTTTCGCCAGTCATTTCACAATGATGCACTTTAACTCCCTGTCACCCAAAGCTGTTAAGAAAAATCCTCGATGGTCTTCAATAGATCGTGGAAATATTCTGTTAACGATCCATCCTCATAGCTGACCCTTCACAATGAAAAAAATGATTTATATCCAAAAAGTTTGACCCTCTTCCACTTAGAGGATATTATTTGTTTCTTTGGAACGACGAAAAATACAAGTGTGGTTCTAATGACTAGATGACACTACTAGGGAAGAGGAACCCCTATCTGGTAGTCTAGAGGTACTTAACAATATAGGGTTGTAACAAAATTGGCAACACCGCTGGCCGGAAATGTCAATTAACAAGTATGGGAACCAGGCAACGTTAAGGTGACTAATAGGTCTCAGGGAAAAGGAGTTGAATCTCTACAGCCCTATAAAGATGTCATCAGTGACCGTCTGCCCTTCCCATCAATATCGAGAAATATCGTATCCCCAAAGAATTACTTAACTGTGTATTCTCTTCGGAGAAAAACCTCGATTCCAAACACAGCATCGGTTTCGCCAATTTTTATTTCATAAGATATATTATGCTCGATCCCTAGATATATCAAGAACAATCGCCTGCTCTTTATCGTCTTCCATTTTTGAGAAAAATAGTATATAGACAGATTCGAAGTGTCAGCGATAAGATTAACTGAACATATCAATTTCACGAATTTTTCAGCCATAGCATACATAGTAGAAAAGATAAATAGAAATTACGTTTTAAATAATTCTATTATGATGTAATATTTGTGTCCATTATAAAAATTTCCGTATACAATGAAAAAGGTTTTTAATCTCTGATAATTGGATACTTAAAAATTTGTTGACGGAATGATGACCATGAAGTTATATCTTAGCAGACTTCATTCAAATTCAAAGCGATCAATACCCCGAGCTAACCAGTTGGTCGTCTAAGGTGGAAAGTTAAAAGCAATACACCTTGATAATTAATCCTAAGAACATCCCAGACATGAAATGGTTTAAAAGAAGAAGGGAAAAAAAGTATATACACTTAAAGCCTTTCTTGGCGTTTCCGAATGAAATAGGTTAATTTGTTTTCCATTCCTAGAATCACACTAAATAAATATATCACTGTATTTCTCGGAAATCTTTCCATTAAAATGAATTATACAAAGATTTTAAAAAGCCCGACTACTTTAGCAGACGGGAAAAAAAAAGAAGGTAGACGCAAAATGAATTTAAAATTATCATAAAAAAATCTACGCTACTTAGCTTACCGATAAGCTAATGTATTTTTACAAGAACTGATTAAGGATTAAAAAAAAAAGAAATTTCTACGAAAACACATTCCAGCTTTTACGAATTAATTTTTCTTTTTCGCTATTTTTAAATTAAATTTTAAAAATTGAGTTTACATATAGGCTAAAATTTTTTAACTCATTTTGAAATACTTGTATACAAGAGATTTTAAAATGCATGCAATAAAAATAAGAAGAAAGAAAAGCATCACAGATAGTTGCCTTTGGTGATCAGCTGGTTCGTTGGGATTAACGCTCGCTAAAATTTTAAATTAAATATTTCATGTAATTTGGTTTCTTAATAGTTTTTTCAGTAAAATATTTTTCAGTTTCAAATTCTGATAGTCATATTACTCATACTGTCATGAAAGTCTTAAGCTGTTCTATGTATACTAGGTGTTCCAATATTTATTTGTCTACTCAGGTGAAATTTGAACTTTAAAATGAAGCGGAAGTAATTAAACTTCAATTAAAGTAAAGCCTTTTTTAAAATTCCTGCTATTACTTCACACTCTCTCTCTATATATATCTTGTTCAAATTTTCAATCGTCAATAAAATACTTTTTATTCATCCACTCGAGTTTAAATGCATTTTTCTAAACTTTTAGTGGATTACACAAGATGTTAACACAGTTTTTCAAATAGTTATACATTCATTAAATTCAACTAATTTTCAATACTTTAAACAGAGTTTTAGCAGTTTGTAATGAGAATTGCAATCCACAGTCAGTAGCTCAATCGGTTAAATACGAGGAATTCTGTATTTTTCGCGTGAAGGTGAAGATTGCGAGTTCAATTCTTGCGAAAACCAATCATTTTTTGATAAATTATTTATATTAATTGCAATTATTTAATAAAAAGTAACTAAAATAATTTTTTTCTTTGTTCACCTAAGTAGGAATTCAGTTAATTTTTTTAAAATATATTATTTGTTTTAATATAATTCTTGGCATAACAATTTGAGTTTTGCTAATAAAATATTTTATTCCTACTTTATCCATTTCGTTATATTGAAAAGATTTTGCAGCTTTTAAAATATTTACAGTTTGATAAATACCAAGCATTTCTTTTCAGATCAGTCTTTGATTCTTTTATTAAAAAAAGCAAGAAGAAACAAAACAAAAAGGAAAACAAAAACATTGCCATCATATGATTAGTTTTCCTTAATTAATCACACATAGTACAGTTTGTAAGTTAACTGGAAAATCCAATGGTATCGGATATTGAAAACAAACTACATGATTTACCATAGAAAGCTTACCATAAAATCACTTTTAAAAAGCGAAAGAGATATACCGTTTTAACTCATCTGTGAATGGGTCATACAAGATTCAGACACCTGTTACTCTGATTGCAAATGTTTAAATGTCCATATTGCAATTATGTCGGAACAGTTTTTCTTATTCTTACTAAAGGCCCTATTTTATTATTCAGCACTTGTACTATTTTCAAATGACAGTAGATTGCCCATTTGAAGGGAGTGTACCGGTGCGCCTGAACTTAGGGTTCTTAACCTTCGGACATAAAAGGTGAATAAAATAATGGCATGGCAAAGAGATTCCTTCATAAAATGACATCGGTGGGCATTGCGAATGTTGATTGGTAAAGATCCACATCTTGACCTTTTTACTCCATCAAGTTCATAGAATTCTGTACTTTAATAATTTTAATTAAAGTAAAAAAAATTATATCCTAAGATCCCTTTCATAAATATTCTTTTGTTTATCATTGTATTTTTTTTAAGATTTACATAAGAGAAAAAATGTGGCGTAACTTTTATTGTTTCTTATACCATAAAACTCCAAAATCAAATATGCCTATAAGTAATTTCATCATATTCACTTTCAAAACCATTTCTATCTTGTTTTTGTTCAAGATGACGTGCAACAATTCGTTCCAATTTTGTTTGGATCAATCAGAAATTATAATGGATGCCGCAACATTAACGCCACATTTGAATTTGCGAACGTATGTGCAATAAAGTGTTGGCAACCCTATTTTAAAAAACCATTTGACAGCTAATAGTATAGGGTTAGTAAAAATGAAACGTAACCTTATAAAACAACGTTTTTCATTGTTGAACGATATTTAGAAAATAATGAAAATTTGACGGTCACAGTTCGAAAATTTGAGAAATGTATCCTTAGATTGTGTGATTTAACACTATTGGATTTTTTATGGGGTATTTCCTTTCAAAGGTTAATGCCAACAAGCCCACAAACATATGTCCATTAAAGGAGGAAATTTAAAGCTGCATCAGTGAAAATCAACCGCATTTATACAAACTGCTCGTGGAAAAATTCGACAAAAGATTGCGTATGTGCCAACAAAGCCATGGATGCCATTTGCCCTTTGTGTTATTCCATACATAACTCTATCTTGTGCACTTAATGATTCAATTAAAGTACAACAATTTAAAAGAAACAAAAAAATGTATGTTTTATTTGATTCAATTCTTGCGTTAACACTCCATTTTTTTACTGATCCTAAACTATCAAATATAAAATGGTTTTTTTCCCAACAGGGTTGTAACCACTTCACTGTACACAAATGGCGGCAAATTCAAATCATGAATTAATTTCGGGATACTCTGTAAAATATATGCCATCATTTCATTCTTATCACAAGTTAGATCACACAATATGAAAGGAAATAATAAAATAATATCGATTCTAACATTAGAAACGGAAGTATTTTTTTACTTTCTTTTTTTTATTACAAGTATTATATTTAATGTTTCTGAACAACCTTTTAGCGACTCCTACCATAAAAGAACATTAAATCGACCATTAGTTCCTGAAAAAAGAAAGCAGAAACAAAACGATGCGATGAGGCTAACCGATACCCACAACTATCGATTTTGAGGAATTTACTTTTATCTAAAAAAAATCAATGGTGTACAGGTAAGAGACGACTCTCAAAACACAATACACACGAAGTTCGAGTTCAAAGAATGGCGGGGAAGGGCGAGATTGCGTTTTCAAAGACCTCGCGGTTACGAAACGAGCAGCGGAAACGTAAAACAACGTGTTTGTTTTGAGACACTTGTTTACTTATTCCGACGCTTTTGCGAGATGGAATGGGAGCCCCGCACAGATAACAATGGCGGGAGGGAGATAACGAATTCAGATTCCAGGAGGGTCCAAACATCAACTCGGGACGGTGGAGACAAATAGCTAGCTACGAATGAAAAAAGTTATAAAAAAATCTGACACGTGGTTGCAACAATTATGAACGAATTTTAACCCTTTAACCGGATTAACTTCCTTACTATCTAATAAGATGACACCTTCTAATTTCGGAACATTTTCTTATTTTGATTCAAATGGAAATCCATGGAATACTTGGCTTATCTACGTATTCGAAGTCATTTTACTATTGAATTATAAATGTTATGAATGATTTATTTTTTGTTTACAACTATCAAAATTTGATAAATCGATGCACGTACGGCGTACGGGCAAACCGATTAAGGGGTTAAAGAACTGAATGCTCCCCTCTTCTTTTTCTTCTTTTTGTAATAAAGACCTCTTCTTATTCTTCTTTTTGTAATAAAGATAATATAAAGTTTAAAAATCGACATACAATAGAATACCAAGACATTTTTTATCAAAAATATGAAAGGAATAATTTCATATATTTCATAGGTATTCTATAATGTTAAGAATTTTGTGTAAATAAAACGTAAATATTGTAAATGATTCTGAGTTGTTGTGTAAATATTGTAAATAGCTTAAAGGCATAAAATTAATTATAATGGAATCGCGCGTCAGCGAGAACAGAGCGTTCTAAGGAAATATGCAATAGAAGATCGTCATGTTCGAACAATTTGGCGATATAGGTGCTTTGGCGACATAATGAGGTTGCTAACAGTTTTTACTACAAGCTAAAACGTGTAGTAAAAACTAAAAAATAAAGATTTGTTATTAGAGAATAATGGGAAATTTTTAGACTCCGGAACAAATGAGCCCTTTTTAGCATTGCCCCGCCCACTTCAGTGATATATATATATATATATATATATATATATATATATATATATATAAAATTTGATTTGAAGTAGAATGCAGAGTCGTGGTCGGAAATCAGGCAGAAGACAGGTTGAATTTTTCATTTCTTTTTATTCCATCGTGAAAAGCACGCATTATGTACAAAAAGAGCGGCACAAAAACAGACGAAAGTTCCAAAGACATGAAGAGTGTATAAAGGAAGGAAATATTTATCTCTGGTCTTATATACCATGTTATTATAACTTGCCTTATGGTATATCCTCAAATTTTCCAATTAATCAGGTCAGAAAGTCTGTCATATAAATCACAATGAAAAACAAATAAACAAAGATTTAAAAAGAGAAGAAAAAATGACTTTTATCATCGTGCAAAGACGGCGTTTTCTTTGCTTTTTTTGCGTAAGATTATCTAATATTAATTAATAAGCACCAAAATATATTTTAACAAGATGATCAAAACCATATCTGAAATTATAACGATACCGCCATGCATTAACAAGCGAAAGGTAATACTTACAAAATTCCAGCACATGCATGTAAATAATAATGACCTTTTTTCCAAGACACGGGGGGGGGGGGCGACGCGAAGTCATTTCAAGTTCATAACAGCCTGAAGGCCCCACCCAGAAAAAGAGTCAATATTCCGTAAGCTTTTCCGATATAACACAATCATTTCTTTTTTTGCCGTTGTTCCTTACTTTGTAACGAAAACACGTTTGAGCTTTGAGAATGCCAATGCCTGGAGGAAGATGACGGAATTTTTATTTATTATTTTGAGATATTCTATGATTGAAGCTGGGCTGGCTTTAAAATCGGCCAATGTCAGTCATTTTTTAAATATAGTCTTAACTGTAATTGATCCTATTGTTTGCAAGAACAAAAATAAAAGAGAGTTAGATTATTTTTGTATTAGCTAATATATTTAAATTTATTGCAGACAGCAAATCGTCTGAATGAACGCTAACTGAGACATTAAAAAGTATATATAATTTGTCTAAGGAAAAAATTGTAAATATTATCAACAAACTGAAGGTTAATGTTTGAAATTCAATTAAAGCAAACATTTTTTGAAGAACTCTTAATGTATTGGGGATTTAAAATCTCGCATCTCCTTGTAAAATTCGATTATTTGTTTTGAAATGTGGTTAAAAGATTTAAAGAAAGGAAGCTTCATAAAAAAATACCACCTTCTTTTTAATCTCTATTAGTAATTAAGATAAAAGTATGTGTGTTGGCCCTCTACAGGCCAGATCATTTGACTAAGAACTACTTATGCGTACTTTAGAGGTTTGGAATGGCTTTTTAAAATTTTAATTAATTAAATGTTTAAAGAATTTTAACATTTCCCCACGATAATTTCGAAAGTATTATTGCAAAAAATAAAATTTGCATTGTTCAAAAATTTCAAAAATTATCTATTTAATGAATCGTGTAAATTTTTGTTGAATTTTGGCAACTTATAAAAAAAATTCTTTGTCTAATTTCCAAAATTAGATTTCATTGTTGTCTAAAAATTCCCGCTAATTTAGCAATGATAAATAGATTTCTATGTGGGCATTTTCAGCTTTACAAAAATCCACTGTACATTATAAATATGGCAAGAAACCACGTCATATCCTTTCGTCGAGGCATCCACGAAATTGCCCTCACAGTATGATTTCAGAACGAATATCTTCTGAGTCATTACGCCATTGCACGCCCAACTGCAAGATGATATAATTGAGGGTGGGGTCAGACTTAAGATGCCACCATCATATGCAAATCAATCATTCTCCCCTTCTTCGCCAAAAAAAGCGAATAAAATGCCACGGATTGATGACCGTCTTGATAACACTTTCGCCTTGAAGGGAAACGGAGAAGGCGTAATTTTTGTGCATGGCGCAGAGGAATTTCGCACAACGAAAATCAAGGTCAGATTCAAAATAAGTAAGAAGTGTCTGGCTGTATTAAATTACAAAATAGAGCTGTCTATCAAACAGAAATGAGTTTCGTTGAATTTTCTATGAACACACCAACATTGGCGATCTGAAGGAATAAAACGCATTAACATAAGTTTGAGTGCAGTAACAGAAAAAGTGTGACAAATTAAGGCATTTTGCAGCCCTAAACCCCGATTTAGTAAGATATTTCTATTAGAGCACAAGCCAATTTAATTTTTTAAAGTTATAGATTACTTTCTCGTATACGAAGTACAGAAAAAATTATGAATTCGTTAAAATTTGAATTTAAGCACATTTTTACTCAAGTTACAGAATACTATTTTGTATAAGGAGAAAGAAAAAATTCTGAATTCCTTAAAAGTTCAATAATAATTTGAATTTAAACACATTCTTACTTACGTTATAGATTACTTTCTCGTATATGAAGTACAGAAAAAAAAAATACGAATTCGTCAAACTCTGAATCGTGAAAATAGTTAGAAAAACACCCTTTTAGCATTATACCTGTCTGTCTGTGACAAAGACAACTTAAAAACGATTTGAACAAGATGAATATGGTCGGAATATGGTCTTGACACAAAATTTGCGGATTTCTACTAAATGGCGAGCAAATTCCACTTAATGGTCTGCCTGTCCGAATTGTTCGAATACAAATACAATTATAAAATGAAGAAAACTACATGAATGAAATTCGTACAAATACATAACTAATTATGGGTCAAATTCAACATGGGGGTTGACCATCTGTAGATCTTTATTTTAAGAAACTTGAAAACACGATAAATCAAAAACGTAATGCTTAAATATATCAAATTTGGTATGGGAGTGAAGCTAGCTTCATAAGTCAGATAACATCTACGATACTCAAGTATACTTTTAGTATTGTGGTTACGTCACACGGCTACTGGTCCTAGCGTCGCGGGTTCTAACCACGACCTTCAATTATCACATTGGTA
>JAOUZG010041912.1:357292-368628 GCA_026289955.1 Argiope argentata
ATTTCTAAAACAAAAACATTTTTTGTTGACACACTGGGCATTACAAGAAACATTTATTAAATCCCTGACCAGTACCTGAACTTTGAGCTGTAGCAACCGACCGGAGCGGTATTTCTACATATGATACTTCTTCGATTTTAATTCATTTTTGTTCGCAGACACTGAACTGGGATCAGGGATATAATTGTTTTATGCGGTCGTTTCTTGTGCCGAATTGGGAAAATCCTTCTTCGGTTATTTTTATGATGATAGCTAAAATAGATTTGGCATCACCTTTTCCTCTGACAAATTAACGCACTGCGATACGGACTGTAAACCCCACAGAGACTTCAGAATGAGTAGGGGTGGAAAGTAAATGTATTAGTCGTGCGAGATATTGGATATAGATTATTTTACACTTTAACGAGCTGCAGATCGTTATTCTATGAAATAACTAGTTAAACTATCAAATAAAGATAGTTTTACACTTTAACGGATACGATCAGTTATTTCATAGAATTACTAGGCATTCTATAAAATAATGGATTTCATACTTTAATGGTAGCATATATATAATCAATTCCTACTTAGGCCAACAAAGAAAAAAGATTAAAATGAAATGTGATATGCATATTTCAATATATCATGTCAGAACATTATTTCTTGAAAGGCCAAGCACGAGTTAAATTAATTTTTTATTCATTTTAATTGTTTCACTGAATGAGTCACTTTAGTATTGCAAACGATCCAAAAATGTTTTGTCTCGCATTGATTGTTTAAAAAAATATATCGCATTTTCTATTTATTTCATTTCATATGATCACGCGCTCAAAATGACATTTTGCTATGTTTCATTTGCCGTAGTCATTAATTTATTTTTTTTAATCAGAGCTTTTGTAAATGCAATGGCAACACATTATTAAAAGCATATTTTTTGAGATGCTCGTGCAGATAATAAAATTTCAATTGTTTGCCTACGGACTTTTGTTGACACCACTAACCTCATCCCCAAAACAGCATCATGTTTTGACATGATAAAAAAGATTAATTAAGTACAAAAGAAATTACAAAAGGAATCAAGCAAATGCTTAGTAATTAATTCATACACACGTAATTAGTTGACACTCACTTCACTTCAGAAATAACGACGAAATATGCATCGAGTACATACATGCGCAGTGAGGAAAGTGAAAAATAGTCAAGTCAATCCAGACAGAAAACGACTGGACAACCAACCACTCTGCCATAGACGACTCCCCAGACGACACGCCATCACCGAGATAAAGGCACTTATTACCGTTCTCGTTAATTAACATTCACGGAATGGGGACGTCGTTCTTTTTTGGTTGATTTGATAATCCCGGCAATAATGAAGCGTTTCCCAAGATCTCCAAACTATTGACAGAAGCTTCAAGTTACGACAAGAAATCAATAGTGGTGTTGGTAGTAATGCCAATCTCTTTATGATGGGATAGGATCATTTTCGATTGATAGAAAATGGTGAAGAAGGTTAATGGATCAACGGTGATAAATTTTGCATAATGTTGTTGGAAAAAAAGCAAATCAAATTTTAATTTCTCTTATAAGTAAGGTATACTGAAAAAATAATAAAATTGTCAATTTTTTTAATGTTTTAGATTTTTGTTAATTCGAAAATACATATTTGGTATGTCTATGAAATGTAAAATCCTTTGAATAATAAAGATGAAATTTGATATGTGATCATGACGCCTAATTTTATATTGATGTCGCAATGCGATTGAAAGAAAGACTGTTATTTCACAAATCAAAAGACTCTCCTTCCCTAAGTGTGGACATAATTTCTCTGATTTTGAATCGATGTTTAAAATCAGACGTAAGCAAAGAAATGTATCGCATAATCATACCGCAGCTCTTGCTAGTTGTGCATGCTCAGTTTGAGGTTTTCAAGCACGCGCGGATAGGTGCAAATTATAAAACTACTTTTTTTATAGTTAGAAATTACTTTAATGTACTGAAACCTTTCCCAACAAATGCTCTACAAAATGGTATAAATATCTTCAATATCCATCAGCTATTTCTCGAGTTTTTGTGGTTCAAACATACAGACGTTTTCAGGAAACTTTATTTTATATTATGTATAGATATAAGAGCATGCAGCACATGTCATGGTCTGACCTGAACTGAGTCATTGCGCCACAAGGTGTCAGAAGGCGCTGTCTATGACGTTATCACTGGCAGTTATGGTTAGTCTTACAAAAACAGCTACAGTAGCCCATAAAGGAGTAAAATATAAGCGGCCGAATTCAAAATATTCTATCAAATGCAATCAATTGTGATAATAACAACAAAAGAAATAAAAATATTAACTATTTTAAGAACTTTTTCTAAAGTTCAAAAAACTATTTCAAGATAAGATAATAGAATAAATTTTCATATATCTTGCTTGTTAAGTGCATTAAAATATATAATCTACTCCAATTTAAGCACAATTCTATTTTTTAATTTTAATTCTAATTTTAAAAAAGAATAAGTACAAAAATGAATGCTTACAAACGTATCGTTTTGAAAAAATTTTTTTTAATGAAATCTGTTATGCATTTTTCAATGTATCATGCCAGAACATCATTTCTTGAACGTCCTAGCACCACGTGCTCGAGCAAATTAAATTATATTTTTATTCATTTTAATGGTTTCATCGAATGAGTCACTTTAATATCACAAATGATAAAAAAAACACTTTGTCTCGCATTTATTGTTTCAAAAAATATCCCATTTCCTATTTATTTCTTTTCATATAATCTAGTGCTCAAAATGACATTTTTTAAGGTTTTATTTGCTGTAGTCATTAACTTATTTTTTTTAAATCACAGCCTTTGTAAATGCAATGGCCACAAGTTATTAAAAGCTGATTTTTTAAGACGCTCGTGCAGATTATAAAATCTTTATTTTTCGCCTACGGATTTTTGTTGACGTCAAAATCCTCATCCTGAAAACAACATCATGTTCTGACAGGATAAAAAAAAAAGACATAGGGAAAACATTTCAGCGCCATCTGACGGCGATAGCAATTCAAGTTGATAATGCGTGAACTCAGTTTTAAGGTTCAAAATCAGAAATCAATCCAACCGACTCCTCTTATCGTCGTCGCGACTGATAGGCAAAGGAAGCAACAGAAAGGGGGACAGGGAATACGAGGTCTGCGCAAATACACAGTTTTATCAGCAAGAAGTAGTCCAAGTTCACTTCTTTGTTCGAAGGCCGAGCACTTATTGAATCATTTCTTTGTGCGAAATCGAAGAAGAGACAGATGTCTTCCCTTGGCACGCCGATTCATTGCCGCGTTGCCGACGACCGGAAACAATGACTTGTTGCACGTGGACGTGTTCAGTGGATGAGTATTGTTTCTCCCAGTGGCGCAACACCTTTGATCGTATTGTCACTTCCTTCTCCAGGCACGGAAAATGATGCGAGCGTATTATTTCGCCCATAAGACGGGATTATTAGTGCTGGAAGAACCACTATATTTTTTCTCTCCAGCGTATGCAGTGTAATTTGGAGCCGACAATGAAACATAAAGAGGCAACCAGTCAACCGGTTCGGATTTTCGGTTACAGAACACCAGTTTACCGAAACGGGGTTAAAAGTTTTATTGCTTTCATACAATGGGATTGATCATATTGGGAGGGGGGAAAAAACAATGCTTACGGTACTTTTTTAGTCAGAATATATTACACAACTATATGCATTTGACAATATCAATTAAATATCAAAACCAGTACAAATGTTTTAGATATAGTAAAAATCCTGCTAACCGAAACCGGGTTAACCCCCCCCCAACCTCACCCCTTCGCTTATGCGACAAAATTGCTAATATTGAGACAAAAAAAACACCCCCCCCCCTCAGTATACAACCATATTAGAGAATGATGTCTACGGATATGAAGACTTCGGTCCAAGGACTTTTGGGGCAGTTTTTCATGAGTTGGTTTTATGGCTGGTTCTGTCGCCCCGAGCCAATGGTGTGTGGTGGTAATGGATTCCGCAGACCCTCCGGTTATACTGTGCAAAATCCTCGTAGTTGGCCTGTCGGGGGTGTTCCGTTCTTTCTTTCTGTATAGCCATACTGGTTACTCCACCCCGCTTAATAAATGTATTCGAATGAAATCTGATTGATTGGATCGCTAATGGATACTATGGTCGAGTTCTAAGGACCATCACCAGCCACGTTTCAACCCTTCCAGTAGGAAGCCTGTCCAACATCGACAGGAGGTAGACGCCCTTTACCATTTCTGTACCCATCAAAATGGCGAGAAACAACCACCATACTGAAAGCATCTCATACTCATTTCCGTTTCTCAGGGGGGGTGGGGTCAGGGTATAACGTAAATAGGATTGATTATACTAGAATTTTTTAAAAACCCAGAATATGTCTTTTTCTCCTCTGAAAGCACTATATTGAAGCATGATTCGTAGCTGCCAATGAAACATCGAAACAATAAATGCAAGCGAATCAATTTGATTTTCAGATACTTTAAAACTCCTGATAATTAAGTTCGTGTCATTCAAGATGTCCATTTCAAGTTCTATAAGTATGTGTGTAAAGACAACAGTAGAACCGCAGCTCATTAAAGAAGGTTAACTTTGGAAAAGCAAAAGAATGGTTACGTTAATCGAGAAATCCAATCAATTAATTAATTAAAACTGCCTATGTCATATTATTCGCCTATATAGTGAATAATTAACTTTTAATGTTGTCAAAGAATACGCCTTCATGTTGTCAACACATGATAAATTTCCAATGCCAAAAATAACATTGCATTCGTTAGGGGAACGAAAGCGTCTCAAAAAATGGAATTCAAATTAAATTCTTTAAGTAGATCGATCGTGTTCAAGATATAAGAGTTCAAGTATTCGCCATAGTTTTAAAAACATTTTTTTATTGTTATTATGAATACAAAACATTCTTATGTTCGACTTTGAAAATAAAATTCTGAACATTCATAAAGTTCCTTGCCTTGTCCCACAATTCTATGCGTTGGGAAGAAGAAATAACATGTTTAATATGAAATAAGCGAGAAAGCTTTGAGAGGCCATTTACGCTTTTTCTTGAAAGACGAATTTAAGCTGAAGACATAAGCGTGTTTAGTAGACACAATTTAAATATTGTTTAAAAAAGGTAATTTTTATTTGATTACACAGTTCAATCGCTTTGCATAGAAAGAAATTTGCCTTAGAATGTTTTTCCAAGTTATATATGGATCTTAAGTCATTATTGATATACGATTGTTCTCTGGTATCAGTCTGTTTCAAAAATGAAAACTTTCAATAAAAATTATTTATAAAAGATTGAGGGGAAAAAACATTTCTATTACGTATTTTGAAGTTCTTTAATTATATATTTCGAAGTGTGTCTTTTTGGCAAAACATTAACGTTCATTTCTCAATCTTCTAATATGTTCTTAAATAATCCATCTACTTTAAAATGAAAATTTTCTTCGAAATCAACTTAAGAAAGCTCCAAAATGAAAAAGATGGCCTTCATTATTCTTTTCAAGAAAATCAACAAAAGACAAGGGGAAAAAATGACACCAGTCAATGAAAATTTGAATAAGTGAAGAAAATAATTCTATGCAATTCGTCACACTCAAAATATTTCATTTGACACTTCTTAATTTTCTTTTTGACAAGCCGGGCATTTGATGAAGCATGTATTATTATTATTACACAATGAAATTTCAATCAAGATCTCATACCGAAGATACGGATAACGATCTGGGATCTTCTTGTAATAAATCTTTGTCAAATTTTCAATCGTTAATAGAATACTTTTTATTCCTCTACTTGAGTTCAAGTACATTTTTCTAAACACGTAGAACATGACACTCGATGTTACTGCAGTTTCTTCAAATATTATATTCATGCATTAAATTGAATTCATTTTTAATACTTTAAATAGAGTTTTTAACAATTTTTAATGAAAATTGAAATCGACAGACAGTAGCTCAGTGGTTGGCTATGTGGGGCTCATTGCTCGTCTTAATAAATATTTATTTAGAAAGAAAGTTTTATTTAGTGCAGTTAGTTTTATTAGTTTAGTTTTATTTAGTGTATTGCTTACAAAGTTTACTAAACCAGCAGATTTGGCTAATAAATTTGCCGACCACTGCAGTAGCTCAATCGTTAAAATGCGAGGATATTTGTATTTTTCACGAGAAGGTGAAAAATGCGAGTTCAATTCTTGCGGAAATCAATCATTTTTGGATAAATTATTTGTATGAATTGTAATAATTTAATAAAAAGTAACTAAAATAAATTGTTTCTTTGTTGGCCTTAGTAGATAAGAATCGATTTTAAAATATTATTTGTTTTATAATCAATACTACATACACTGAAAACATTTTGATGTTCTGAAACGGTATTTAAACAAATATATATATTTTTTCATTATTAAGTTTTTACAATATATAAGAAAAAAATTTAACCCTAAGAATTAGGTAATAGAAAATAAAATTACTATATGTTACACGAATGCTTCAAACACTAATTTGCACTACTGTAAAAAACATCATTATTAAAGACATCTTTAATTGAATCTTAAAGATGATTTTGAAATCATATTGTCAAATCTTTTTTTAGAAAATCAAAGTGACGTTCTCTTTTCGAAGAGGAATAAAAAAAAATGGCGAAGAAACAGACTTACATCCTTAGGGATTGCCTTTTTGGAAAGACAAACCCCAGACTCTGTAATTCTATGAAGAGTTGTGATTTCATCTCCACGGATAGATCGATGTCAAGACAGTTAAAGTTACGCTAATTAGATTTTAAGATGAGTGGAGGGGAAAAAAAGCCAAAAGCCCTCGTGACTGAGAAGTTAAAGTAGAAGTGTGTTTTTTCCTCTTTCCAATTCAACTGACTAGAAAAAAGGATTTATTTTAAAAGCTCCTGTTTTCTAAAAGCCTGATAAAATAAAGAATTTAGGAATAAATACTAAGTGTTTTGAAAAATGGTGTTCAAATTTTGTTAAAACTAAGTCAAAGGAATACGAACACAAACTATATATAAAAGAAAATTTTAAATTGAATTCTATTGCGTTTATCTTTCACCTAGTTCGTTGCACTTTTGCCATTTTTTAAATACTTCTTACTTCCTGCTCCAATCACACGATGTTTAAAATTTAATATTTTAAACATCCTCTTTTTTTAATAAGAAAGTAAGAAAAATCTTGGTGCCAATTTTAAGAAGCAATTCATGTGAATTTTACAAATTGAAATTTTGAGCATATTTTATTCCCCACATTAGTTTAAATTCAGAATTGAAATTGTATTTAAGTGAGCTAATTAGTGGTGAACAGCTCAATCAAATTCAATCTGTTACACGATAAACTAATTGTCATGTAATTATAAAATTGGTTATGCAATTTTTACTCTCTCATTTTTTAACGAGAAAAATGTTTCTAAAACACAAATTCAATTTTCAAAATGCTATTAACCACTGTAGAATGATTAATCGCCAAAAAACTCGCCAAGGATGGCATGATGGATTCAGTAAAAATGCTAAATTGATGCCAGTTAATATTTATGTATGACAAGGTGATACAATGCGTTCTATAGTATGACAACTTTTGTAGAAAACTGCTTACGAGATTATTTTTTAAATTTTGTTGTATCTTTCTTAAATTCGACAATTTGTTTATAAGTTCTTACTGCATTTCAATTATTATTTATTTATTTAATGTTTTTGTGCGTCATAGATTTAGATGCTCCTGAATGTAATTCGATGTAGTATGGTACTTTTCCGTTAGCCGAGCGCAAATGTCGCCACTTGTGAACCAAACGCGAACAGAGTCGCCAAGCGAAAGGAATAACAAAGCAGTCAACGGAATTCTACATTATTCTGCGATTTTTCGCCAAATTTCATATGGCGGAATTCTACATTATTTGGTGATTTTTCATTATCGCCCGGCTAATGGAAAAGAACGATGTAACGTTTTTGTGCTTCGTAGCTTTAGATGTCCGTGAATGTAATTAGATGTAGTTAAAGTAGATTAACAGTTTCAGTAAGTTTTTGAGGAGTAATGAATTTTATATACTACATCTAATGAGTATTGAGAATTAGGAATATTAATTCATAATAGAGTTTCGAGATCGATATTCGGTACTTACGTACTAGACGGTCAATCTTTATCGCCAAATTTGAAGGCGTCACCAATGAGTTGCTAAACCGCTAATAACGGCAAAAAACCGCAATTATTTTAAAAATTGTTCAAACCTGAACTGTCGTCCGCCATTTTGTTGGTTTCGTTTATCGTCTAATTTGAATCCGTTGCTAATGTTACTAAACCGTTGGCATCGACGGTCTAATACGTAAAAACCCGATATTCAACAATTTTTTTAGAGAATATGCCGAGAAAGTTTTGGAAAGGCCACTTACAGAAGATATAGCACAGAAAATGTAGAAAGATACAGTATAAAAAAATTTCAGAAATATTTTATAAAACAGAAATGATTACTGGGGGTCGGAGCACTATTGCGTAATTGCGTCCTACCATTCATTCAGACTTCTCTTTAAGAATCACAGAAATCATGCTGTGACATAATACGTTATATACTTTTCTAACAAATGGGCAATGATCTAAGTACTGAATACGAGTATTTTTTTCAGAAAAAATAAAAGTTAATTTTCAAAGAAGCTAAACTGGATAGTGGCTAGAGTGAATGGACACTTGATTGCCCGTGGTAATTCGCCATCAAATTCCGTTCGCTCACGGCCACGACGACCAATCGAAATAAATCAAGCGTTGGTCGCTGTCATCTATCTCCTAGGGATGGTGGACTGGTGATGAAATACAGGGGCAGATGCAATCTGCTTCGCCACAAGGCATCATAGGGTGCTGGGGAAGGGAGGAATGTATGAATTATGCAATAGCAGGTCGTCTAGAGAAACCGAAACTATTTGTCTAGATGCTGTTTAAAAACGTAGAATACAGTAAAGAGTTGAAACTTTGCCGCGTTAGAAGAATTTGTAAAATAAAAGAATTTGCAATAAATATGCTAAGTGTGAATAATTCATTGATACCTATCTATTAAATTTAAAAAAATCGATTATTTTCCGTTAGCCGAGAGTCAATGAAATATCGTACAAAAATTTGGCCGAATTCTACTTTATTTGGCGATTTTTCGCTGGCGCCTGGCTAACGGAAAAGTACCATAAATTATATAATCAGTGTATTTTATTATTTGAATTTTATGTGATTAGTAGGTAGCGAGTCACCTGACCCATGACATTTCAGGTTTGTTTTGCTAGTATTGTTTGAAATATTTAATGAAAATTGTTATTACGCTGTTATAAGTTGCACTTGATGGTGAAATAGTGATACAAAAAATAAAGTAAAACTTTATTAACGAAAAATTAAAGGTTAAAACACTATTATTTGTTAATTCTACTTTTAATCATACCGTTTATGGTAACACTAAGGAATAGCTTTCCAACTTAATCTTTTTCGAGTAACAAATTTTTAGTCTCTTGGCTAGCAATTTTTTGAATACCTATGCGATACACATGTTTACCTTGAATTGTTATTTTTTAATAGTTATGGGGTACCCAGAGATATCAAATGAAGAAAAAATACGTAGAAAGATCGAGTGAAAATCGGACAATTTGAGAAGGAAAACATATACACCATGGATTGAATGGATCTCTCCTGAAGATATTATTTCCAGCCTCAAGAAAGAGAATCATTAGATTACAATCAATAATTATAGAAACAGTAAATATTTCATTGCCTTAGGTGACATCCTTAGGATTAAAGCACTGTCTTTCTGGTCTAAAAATCGAAGGGAAGATGTTGTCTTGGCCAGATGAATCAGCAAAACAATTATAACACCAGGACTATTGAATCGTTTTCACCTACATAATGATCCTCTTTGTCCCGAATGTAATAGCATCAATGATATTGAACACATAATTCTCTCATGCAAAAATTATATCTATTATAAATCGTGGACTTTTCTCCAGTTACATAAACAAGATATATCCTTCATAAATGTTCTGGGTAATCTGACTGCAAGCAAGAGCAATCTACAAGTTTCTCTTCAAGCGATGAAGTAATTAACCATCTACTAACTTTATTGACCACATTCAGTTGAGACCTCATTTGAGTCTATCCTTGCTTTTTCACCATTCCTAGTTGTGGAAACGCTCTATCGTATTGTATTTCTTCTTATCACTGGAACTCCTGGATATATTCTAAATCGCATCAGCGTAACCGCTTAGTAACTGTTAACTGACTGAAACTTCAATTCGTTTTTGTGCGCGTGCTCTTTCTAGTATTTATTTAGAAAGCTCCCTCCCTCTCTACATGTGGAAACAGGGGATAACAGCCATTATTTCTATAAATCCCATCTTAATTCTTCCAAGTTTCATGAAAGCTGATAGTGAAGCTGCTAAATTGACGGCAAAATATAAAAAACTAATTCAATATTTAGATATTGATTGATATAAGCAAATAATGTTCTCATTGTTATACTTTCGAGTTTCGTACCGGAAATAAGTCAATTGGAAAGTGTATGTTCTCATCATGGGAAGTTTAAGCTTCCAACATTAAACGAATACCCTGTGGAATTTAAAAACCTGCTTACTGGAGTCCTGCATCGAGTCCAATATCGGGCAACATCCGGTGTTGGAGATAGAAAGCGAGCAGAGAGCAAGCCTTATATATTAAAACTCTATTTTTAATGAATTTTTAAACATTTAATTCAAGAGTATTTTTTTCAACAATTTATTTTGAAAAAAATAAAAATAAAATTTTATCTTCTCGAGGATCTAAAAAAAAATCAGCTTTTAATAAAATGTTGCCATCACATTTTCAGAAGTTCTGATTTTAAAAAAAAGTTAATTACTACCAAAATTAAAACAGAAAAATACAATTTTCATCACGTGATTATATGAAATGAATTAAATAGGAAATGTATTTTTTAAACAATAAATGCAAGTGAAAATCGTTTGCAATATCAAATTTAATAATTCAATTAGATAATTAAAATAAATAAAAAATATATTACAAAACTGCGACATTTAAAACTGAAAAAGAATTTTTAGGAAAGCACCAAACGATAATCTTCTGAGAGCGAGATTAATGATTTAAAAGCAAGAAATCTTTAACGAACTTTTAAAATGACGTCATTTCAAAGAAACGAAGAACAAAAAGCAATGTGAAGAAGATATTTTGTGCAAATCAAAGAATTCACCTTCGTAATTGTAATTTTTCTCCGCATTTTAATGAATCATGCGAAATAAAAACGCATCTTCTTTCAAACAAGCATACGTAATAATTAACAATGCAAAATTTGTAAAAGCATATAAAACTATTTTTACCC
>JAOUZG010041912.1:378628-412903 GCA_026289955.1 Argiope argentata
TGTATAGTTTAGAATACTTACATAGAAAGCATGCGAGTTCATTTCAATATGCATTACAGTTAGTTTGGAAAATGGAAAAACTCCGGAGCTGACTTTTAGCGGAGCGGCAAATATTCATTATCTCGTATTTCACACGTTTCACTTGTGCCAGAATACTTCTAACACACTTTTTTGGGCAATTCTTCTCGGCCTTATCTGGACGGTGCTCTCTTTCAACACTCGCCGTTTACAATAATCGATTAATGACCCCACAAACTCGCAAAATAACTTGCAACATGCGAGGAAAAAATAATGAAGTGTGTTAATTGAGAAGTCGAAGGGTTTTTAAAGGTTTTCTGATTATAGATAAAATTAAGTGGACCTTGAAATAAAACATGACTTTTAACCTTCTCTCCAGATGTCACTCGATTTTTTTTAATCCATTGGAAATAACACGGTAAATCAGGAAAGTTTAAAACTTAAGCAGTCTTGATCATTAAAATCTCATCATTCACAAAAACAATATACGTTTGATTACAATTTTCAACAAGATTCTAATATACAGAACGATCACATTGGGATGTTTAAAACTAAGTCTAAAGACAACATTTCAGATAACATTTTTATTTAGCCTCTATATAACCGAACTGATAAAATGATTCTCACAGAATAAATTAGGCCAACATTAGACCCATTTTGAGTACAACTCGAATGAGAATTGTAAACTGGCATAAAGATTAAGCCTGTTTCGGCTAAAATAATAATAACAATAAATAAATAAAAACTTCAAAAAATTATAAATTAAAATCCCCACCACCACTAAAACTCAAATACCAAACTTTCATTCAAAAATCAATAATGAAATACAATGCCAACAACAACAACAAAAAAATGGTATCATTGAGTCCTTACTTTGAAGAGATTGCCACCAAGCCACCGCTACTTCTTTCTATTTTAGAATTAATATTCTTAATGTATGGAATATTTAGTTTGCCGGTGTCCTTCCTCTCCGATATCTGAGCTTCACAGGTTCTAGCCCCGATTCAGGCAGGTTATTATACTGTGTTATCTCTGTAAAGTGTGTGAACGTGCCCCCTTGTAAAAAAGGGGCTGTAAAAGTGAATGTGATGAGTGAGTAGCAAAAGCCGTATTCATGGCTCTAGTTGGCGCTACTACAAAACAAGAGACGCTGACTAGGCTTAAATCGCTGATTACCTCAACGAGCTTGTCCATGGCAAGTGCCATCAGAAACAACAAACAAAAACATATTTAGTTAAAGCATATCAATAACTTTTTCTTATGCCTCATCGCAACATTTCATTGTTATCGACTCTAGCAACAGAAGCCTCGAGTACTTGTTTATTTTTATAGCCAATAGATGAATCGCCAAAAACTGAAAACCGCCACCAACTATGTTTGTGCAATCTTGAAATCTAGCGTCCAATGAAGCTTGGCAGTTTTGGCATGGTCTGAAAGTCGTTAAGAAAAACCACAATCTTGGCATTCTATGCATAAAAGAGCTTAGTGATTTTGGTGTAATTTGAAAATTGATACAAAAAACCTGGGGATGTAAAAAAAAAACAAGCTTCAATGTAAAACAACAAGATTGGTACAAAAAACCTGGGGATGTAAAAAAAAATAAAAATAAATAAAATAAAACAGTAAGCCTCAATGTAAAACAACAAGGTAAAGACGATAAAATTTCAAACCTCAAGAAATATAAATATTCATCTCTTTGATATATTAATAAAAATTATCTAATTTTAAATGAAATAAAATGACAATGGATATTTTTTAATGAAATAAAAGTAAGATGAAGTACTGATCATTAAAATGAAAAAACCTAAAATTTTATTAAACTGATCTAATAAACATACTTTTAAAACATTAAAAGTGAACTATATTGCAAAAAATACTCAAATATATTATATATAAGAAAGCCGCATGGGGAAGCCAAACTCATGACTGCTTTTAACAAACTAACTAAAGACTAACAAATGACGAATAAACAAAAAATAAGAAGTCTAAACTAGAGGTAGTCAACTCTAGTTTAGATTGCTTAAAATGAAAGACCCTGGAACATAATTTGTACTGGTTATTTCTTGTCACAGCATGGAAAACTTTCATATAATGCTCAATGAATTTATGAAATCTTAGTAAGCAATTTTTTCCTCCCTACTTGATCAACCAAAGGTCATTCAACAATTTTCAACAACTCATTATTGCAGAAAATCTTCCGACAGTTACCTTTATCAATAAAAGATAAAGCAACAAATCTCACTAATTCATTATTCCAGAAAATATCCGATAGTTACTTTTACAAATCAAAGGAAAATTCAACAATTCATTATTGCAGAAAATATCTGACAGTTACTTTTACCGATCAAAAATAATTCAACAGTATTCTAAAATTCCTTATTGCAGAAAATCTTCCGACAGTTACCTTTATCAATCCAGGATAATTCAATAATTCATTATTCCAGAATATATTTGACAGATACTTTTTATCAATCAAGGATAATTCAACAATTCGTTATTGCAGAAAACATTCCACAGCTACTTTTATCAATAAAGGATAATTCAACAATTCGTTATTGCAGAAAATATTCGACAGCTACATTTTTCAATCAAGGATAATTCAACAATTCGTTATTGCAGAAAATATTCGACAGCTACTTTTATCAATAAAGGATAATTCAACAATTCATTATTGCAGAAAATACTCGACAGTTACCTTTATGCTAATTGACCATCACCTTGCTATGCTCCTGAATGTAATATCATACAATTGAAAAATGCAACCAATCAAAAAGAAAATTAAAGTAACCGTAACTGCATAAGTTGTTTACAAAACCTTATCATAATCCACATTTTGAATTGGAATTGATTGGAGCATTTTTCAAGTCCATTTTGTGGAAGTGAATGCCTTTAGTTTCACAGGAAACAACTCAAAAAATTTCGAAATTCTTCATTCCTTAAAATGTTGTTCGAAATTTAAAGATTAGAAGTAGCCAGCTGTCTTTTTAGCTTAGCCCGCAATGCCAAGGTGTGATTCCGGTTCGACAAGGGCGATAGTGAACTGCTCTCTGTTGAAACCTCGCTTTGTTTGCCGGGTTTTTGCCTGAGTAAGCGCACTTTATCACCCATCACAACAAACACCTTATCGTCTCTGCTCTTCGTGCTGAGACAATTGTTTAATCGGTAAATGAAACTAGATGCTCCTTTTTCGGCCATGGACAGGCAGAAGAAAACTTCATGGCTGGTCAAAATAAAAGAGAAAACTTAGTGCACAGATAATTTGCGGGACATTGAAAAAAATTTCGTATAACAAAATAATAATTTATTGCAATTTGCTTTTTATTGCATTAACGTAGCAAATGCTTATGGGATGCATGAAAAATAGACTATAAAACTATTTTCATAAAGTTAATGTTTCAGTCACAAAAATAATCGATAATAAAATTTAACAAATGACTACCTTAAAAACTTATAAAATACAGTTTAAAATGTAAAATATTAGAAATATGTAATTTTTTATTTATTTTCAAACATAATTTTTATCAAATTCGTTGATAATATCATAATTATTCATTTACCTAACCACACACACAAACACACGCACGCACGCACGCGCGCACACACAAATAAATTTAAACCTTAACTAATTTCCTAATTTTTATCTTAATCCATATCAGTTTCATTCTAAAATGTTCCGTTTATTTCCTGATCCAATTCCCATTTTTTATTTAATTAATTTTAAACGAGTTCAGCAAAACTGTTAGTCTCAGCATTTTTCACGCTCCGGGTGAAGGAATAAAAATTCTTAATGCTAACCACATTCTTTTAACGAGACCTAAAATTCCTTTGCCTAAATCGAAGAAATACTTATCAAAATCTGATAATGAAATATTAGAAGGAAAAATTTCATTTCAATTTTTTCAAGACCCAATTTGTCTTCAACTGGTGAACGTGAAATATTAAACTGTTGGATAATATTCAAATGTGTATATATTCAGATTTAAAGAAAATACAAAGGAAAGTATTTGTTTTTATAAAAAAAATTAGTGACGGGTCCTCAGAAATATGAGGTTTTGTGCACCGCTACCCTTTCTCAACCCTCTACAAGCAATCATGACATCGTCCAGCAAGAAAATTTGAAAACAATGTCAAAACGTAAAGCAATATTTAAAGATGCCCCTTTTTTCAATTCCTATTGTTATTTCATACTCTCCCTATATATATTTATATATCTTGGTCAAATTTTCAATCGCTAATAAAATACTTTTTATTCATCCGATCCAGTTCAAATACATTTAAAAAAAAAAACTTGTAGGAGATGACACTCGATGTGAATACAGTTTTTTTCAAATATTAATTCATTCATTAAATTTAATTCATTTTAAATACTTTAAATAGAGTTTTAGCAGTTTGTAATGAGACTAGAAATCAACAGACAGTAGCTCGATCGGTAAAATGGGATTTTTTTGGTATTTTTCGCGCGAAGATGAAGATTGCAAGTTTAATTCTTGCAAAAATCAATAATTTTTTTTTGATAAATTAGTTATATTAATTGTACTTGTTCAATAAAAAGTAACTAAAATAAATTTTTCTCTGCTGACCAAAGTAGGAATTGACTTAAATTTTTAAATATATATTTTTTTGTTATCACTACTTTTCCGAAATAAATGTGTAGACAGTTTATTGTCTTTATAGGAAAGATAGTCTGTATCAGTAATGTATATCAGTGTTATTCTGGGCATGTTCATCCATGGAAAATGAAAACAACAGAAGAGATAAACATCAAATGCCATTTCACATTCTCCCATGTTTTCAACAGATAAATCTTGTGGTTCTGCGACAAAAGCTACCTCTGACTTAAGCGCAACAACTTGACAAAATAGTGAAGAAATTCAGGAACGACGATGTTTTTCTCGCCATCCCAAAATTCCTGTTTAATGATAGAAATAAGCCTTGTTATTTTCATCAGAATGCATGTAATGAAGAGCGCGAATGTTGTAGAAAAAACATATAAATAATAATAATAGTAATAGAGGGAAAAGCAGACGTGGCCATTACCACGTAAGCATACTGCAGACACCAAAAATCGTTTGCCCGGTTTTTCCGCAAGAGGCATAGATCCAGGGAACGGGGAACGAAGTGGGGGGCTAGCTGAAAAACACTTTCCTAGTAAACAACTCCACGCAGCAGACGTCTTTTATCATATCTTAACTGCAACCACTCTCCAGCATCCGGATAGTTCGAAATCTGAAGGTTGCCATTCCTGGGAGGGGGAATCTTAGATTGTTTACGAAGTTTCCTCGCAGAGAAAACATACGTCACCATCTGCTCGGTCGCTTTTTCCACCCCCTCGCTCCGTAAATGCCACCAGAAGACAAAGGACTTCTGGGAATTCGGCAGCCACTCCGAATTAGTTTTATTGTTCCTCGCGACAAACAAATGCATAAAATCGTGATATAATCAGTCGTTAAGTAAACAATTTTGTTATGAATAACAAATCGATGCGGTATTTCCATTATTGTATATTCTTAGAGATATAAAAATCGCTTAAACAATTAATAAATGAACACAAACAGAAAAGTTAAGTCATGAATAAAATTTTATCAAAAATAGGGTCGATTTCTTGGCTGAAATAACAAGTTTAAACTACTAATATAAATGTGAAAGTTTGAATGGATGGATGATGTTAATCAATCACGCCAGAATGGATGAAGGAAATTTAGAACAGACATAGATTATCGTCTAGAACAGAACATAGACTACTATTTATTCCGGTTAATTTTTTGTTAATTAAAAACTAACTTTCCCGCCAAAATTTTTTATTTCCCCTACACCAAATGAGTAAGACTTCAGTTGTTGTTGTTTTCTCCCCACGCTAATGAGGTTAAGCTTAACCAGTTTTCGACCGATTATTTCAAACGATTCCGTTCATGTTTTTAGTGTTTGATGCATTTAAAACTAAATATTATTAATTAATCGATTTCTCGTATTCATTTTGAAGTACGTTTGAATTAAAATAAAACACAATAAAGGAAATTAAAAATTTCTAATATGTATACTTCGCTACGCCAACTGGCTTAGAAAATTCACATTTGCGTTGCACCAAATTGGCACTGAAAATTCACGTATGTATCGTAATTATTCACAACCGCGTTTTCATTTAAATTAAAAGTTTAAAAAAAATATGTATAATATTGTTGTAGCTACCTCAATCTCGATCGATAAATAAAATAGACTTGACTTGATTTTAAAGATATACGGACTTCATTTACTGTTTCGTTTTATTTCAGGTACACACTCTAAATAAATTGTTTTTAGGTTAGTTGTGTACTTTTCCATGCGTACAGAATCACGGGTAAAAGCTAGTATAATAATAAAGAACAAATAAATATATAATACAAATCAAAAATTTATAATAAAAATTTCTTTAGAAACAAAACAAGCATTGCATTTCGTTATAGAATAAATTTACGTTTAAATGATGCACGTTAATAGCAACGGCTCATCTTCAAACTAATTCCGGAGTCTACTGCGCATCTTTAAACACGTCACAGCACAAAGCAGAGTTTTAGATATTCGATTATACGTGCGATGGTGCTAAGAGATTCAAATCATTTTCGAATATTTCTTTAAAAGATTAAATAAGTTGCAACAAAAATTAGAAAACTAATTCTACTAGACTATTAATCAAAGATTATAAGAAAATAAATTTAAAAAAATTAAATTAAGGTTCTTTTCTGTTAGCCGGGCGCAAGCGAAAAATCGCCATAGAAATTTGGCAGAATTCTACATTATTTGGCGATTATTCGCTTTAAAACCACTAAAAGTAATTTGGCGGAATTATATATTATTTGGTGATTTTTAATTTTAAAACCGATGTAAGGATTTTGGTAGAATTTTACATTATTTGGCGATTTTTCGCTTGCGCCAGCTAACAAAAAAGCGTCAATTAAAATTTCGAGACGAGAAAAATTAACACGTAATTAAAAATACTATACATAAAGCTTATAGTAAGCGACTTCAACCTAAATGATTATCAACTTTAATGATTTTCAATGAAAAAAAAGCGGTCTATGTCATTTATTATTATTATTATTATTATTATCATTATTATTATTATTTCATGAATTTCCAACACCACTTAATCACATGCACCTAGTCATATGAAACAGAGTTTCATAAAAATTTATGAAAATAATTTGAAAAAATTATTTTAGACACTTTCAAAAAGATAATTTTTAAAAAATATATGCGGACTTTCATCAGTTTAATGATGTCATCATGAATATCTTCTTATCAAGTCTCAATAATTCAATCCCCTTAAAATATTCTATTAAGTTATCTTGTTAAGGTTATTGTAAAATTAAATAACCTATAAAGTGGTTTTTTTATACAGACTACACTGCCAAGCGCAAGAATCAATGTCAAGGTGAAGTCATTTCAGAACAACAAATTGTTCAAGATTCCCTTCATGTAATTCCATTATGCAAAGGGAGGAGCGGGGGGGGGTATCCTCAATACTTTTTTTTGTCTTTTTCCAGAATTCAAGAGACACAGTTAGCACAGCAAGGTAGAAATTATATTAACGTAACGATTAGTTATATTAACGTGTAGTAGAAAAGCAGCACTACGGTTATTTTGGGACCGATCTAGTAATTTTGAACAACGGTCAGATGACGAGGACAACATATATATATATATATATATATATATATATATATATATATATCCTCCAAACCACATCACACCAGAGGGAGGACGTTTGGCCTTGATTAACATGTAACACACATGTGGTAAACCAGGTGTCAGTCTACATCACGACACAAGTGCAAAAGAGAACAAACATTTTCCCTTCAGTGATTTTACAGTGAGATTTTGATGGGGATTGCTTGTAGTAACACGTGTAGACTTAAAAAAGAGAATCGTAGATACTTTTAAAAAATATATTGTAAACGTTAGGGATTTTTATCACTTCATTAGAAGCGTGAGAACCTGCTGAATTCAGCAGTTTTACAGAACGTATGTAGAATTCATTACATAAAAAAAAGTGGGAATTGGATCAGGAAATAAGAGAAAATTTTAGAACGGTTAATATGAGCTAAATCAAGGTAGGAATTAGGATATTAATAGGGATTTATGGGATTTTAAAATACCATTATTCACATTATATATATATATATATATATATATATATATATATAATCGTTTGATAAATTGAGTATAAAACGACACAGCATTTGGATTGGATTAAAAAACATTACTAAGCATTTATCGTTACGGTTCAGTAATCCTAACCCATCGTTTACATAGCAGTCTTACAACGACAATCAAAATTTCCATATCTGACCAAACGTGCATTTAACTAAATTTTCAGCACGCAGAGAAACCAAGCGATTACGTAACGCAACAATCTCTGTTAATCAGAGCAAGGGCGTCCTTTTTTTTTAAAAAAAATTTGTTAAACCGTCATTATTCATCACCCCCCCCTTTCAAGTTTCTCCAGACCGTTCCCGATAACTCTATTGTGTTATTCTACATCGACGTCAACCAACCTCACCAAACCTAATGTAAACTGCTTATTAATGCTGCACGGCACGCAAATGACAATGACAGCGGACGAGTATGCACGAAAGAATGAGTTTTAGTCGACGACAGTTGTGGAAAAAAAGAATCAGGGGTTGAAGCACCCCTATACATCACACCTCCCGGATTCAACACTAATAAAAAAATAAAAAAAAGAAGGTCACGTGCGACAGGGAATCATTCCGAGAAATGGTAATGAACCTAGAGCAGCAGCACCGGAATGCACCCGGGGTAAAGGGGTTAAATATGCACTTGAACGATGTGATGAGCTGTCGCCGAATGATGGATGTCCACTGCTCAGATGAGAAGGAGATCCATTTCATGACGGATAATAGGGGAGGTTAATTTCCCTTCGAGGAAAGAGAATGTTTGCGAGGAACCTTAACTGGGAAATGTGTTCTTTCTTTCTCTCAGCCTGAAGGTATGAGCCATAAAAAAATAATAATAAAATAAAAAATGTAAAGTAGTCAAAGGGAACCGACGGTGAGGAGGAATGCTCTTCCCAGGCAGGAAGATAAGCACTCGGTGGATTGGGGAAGATGGATTTTTATCGAAGTGCTTCTTGCTCCACGGCAAATTATGCACGAGCAGCTAGCTAGCTCCAGCCTCGCTGCCAGAGTAATTGGAGAGGAGAGAGTAAAAATAAAACGGGGTGGGAGATGTAAATGAAAGGAAATACGCCGAGCGCTGACTGGAGTAAATGTGCGGTGGGAGATTGCAAATGCAGGAGGTTAGTTAAAGGGGGAATTTTGCCGATTTCGCTCTTTTGTGTTTAATGAAAACTCAATAAACGAACAAATCTTCGTTTGTAATTGTCGCAAAACGTCTGAATAAGAGAGATAGGGAGATTCGAAGATTTGGAACGATACCTCATAGTATAGTAGACGACTTGATTGATATAATATAGACGTACAATATATAGACATAATAGACTTAATATAGACCTGATTTGTTTATTTTTATTTTATTAAGTAAAATTTATTCTTATATAGGCATACATAATATGGAATTTAAAAATTCATTGCAAGGCGCATGTGTATAAATGCTGTAATTAAAAGAGAGAGAGAGAGGGAGATCTGAAGCTTTGGGACGATACATCATAGCATAGCAGTAGACTTGATTGACATAATATAGGCATACAATTTATATAGAATATATATAGAAAAAATCTTAATATAAACCTGATTTGTTTGTCTTTATTTTATTAAGTAAAATTTATTCTTATATAGGCATACATAACATGGCATTTAAAAATGTATTTGATATCATTGTAAGGCGAATGCATATAAATGCTGTGATTAAAAAAAGAGAGAGATTTAAAGCTTTGGGACGATACCTCATAGCATAGCAGTAGACTTGATAGACATAATATATACATACAATATATATAGACAATATACAGAAACAAATGACTTAATACAAAACTGATTTGTTTGTCTTTATTTTATTAAGTAAAATTTATTCTTATATAGGCATACATAACATGGCATTTAAAAATGTATTTGATATCATTGCGAGGCGCATGTGTATAAATGCTGTAATTAAGGAGAGAGAGAGAAAGATCTAAAGCTTTGGAACGATACATATTAGCATAACAGTAAACTTGATTGACATAATATAGACATACCACATATATAGACAATGTATAGAAACAAAAGACTTAATATACACTTGATTTGTTTGCCTTTATTTTATTATGTAACATTTATTTTAATATAGGTATATATAATTTGGAATTAAAAAATGTATTTCATATCATTGCGACGTGCATATGTATAAATGCTGCAATTAAGAGAGAGAGAAAAAAAAGATTTGAATCTTTGGAACGATACATCATAGTATGACAGTAGACTTGACTGACATAATATAGATATACAACATATAAAGACAATATATAGATACAATAGACTTAATACAGACTTGATTTGTTTGTATTTATTTTATTATGCAAAATTTATTCTTATAAAGGTATATATAATTTGGAATTTAAAAATGTATTTAATATAATTGCAGCGCACATGTTGTAAAAATGCCGCAATTAAAAAAAAAGATAGGAAGAATTGAAGCTTTAGAACGATACATCATAGCATAGCAATAGACAATAGACTCGTTTTGTTTGTCTATATTTTATATAGCAAAATTTACTTATATAGGCGGAATAACATGGCACTTTAAAATATATATTTAATATCGCAGCGCGCGCGTGCGCATGAATGCTTTAACTATAAATAATGAATGCATATTTTTAAATATGTACATTTTATTATGATAAAAAATTATGATTAAATATACATAAAAATTATGAAAACCTGAGAAAAATTAGATGCAAAAAATTGACATCGTTGAGAAACTAATTAATATATATAAAAAATGATATAAAAATAGTTTTTGTATACTTATCTGAAATAAAAGTAAAAATTTCGATGAAATTTTAAATAAAATAATCCATTAAAATATTGAAAAAAAATCTTCTTATTGAGCATCTACAACTAGCCAAATTTGGTAGCTTTAAATTTGATGACTGTTCTGTATAATGTTTGAAGAAATTTTTAAAACAAAATATCATAATCAAAAATAGTATAATAATTCCTTACTATAAATATCTTGTTAAAAATACTCATTTTTTATTACATTAAATAAAAAAATATAAAGCTTAAATAATTTTTAAAATGTACACAGAAATATGTCAGCTCATTAGGTTTAAAATAGGAAATAAACTATATTTAAATTAGAGATCTCTTACATTTTTAATGAAAAATTTGAGTCTTTAAATGTAAATTCTATAAGCAGTATCCCAATAAACGTAATATTTATTTATGGAATTTCAATTATGGAGTCAAAATCATTCTTCAAAATAATAATAATAAAATAATGGCGATTTTTAAGGTGTTTCTATGCAGATATCATCTAAAAATAGATCATGTTTCTTATTACACAAATTATTTCCATAACAAATAAGGGAGGTATAATCTTCCAACAGTACGAAAAATTCTGGAATCTCAATTCTAAACAATCAATTAAAGAGAAAAATGAAATTTGAGTAAATGGCATTTAAAAATGAAATACAATCCCTCTTTAATAGCCGTACAAAAAGGGGAATATTATTCTATTTTAAAATTACTTTTTTTTTCTCTACATTGTTTTTAAATAAGTGGATTTAATTTGAGACTTTCAGATATGCTATATTTGTTAAAATAATGCTATATTTGTCCAAACAAAATGCATACAATAAAAAAAAACATGACAGTTAAACACATGAAAAATAAAAATTTGTTAGCAGAAACAAACGGTACTTATATTAAATAATAAATGTTCGTTCAAATTAGAATTTTAAATACGCATTTAACTCATTTTAGAAAATGGCACTAACTAGAAGCAATATCTAGCAAGAAGAAACATTGGGATTGGAAGTTCCAGCTCAAAAAAAGTGGATACAACAAGGATGTAAAGAGAAGTTGCGAAATAGCACTCAAGAGGTGAGAATGCGGCAGCTGACACAGTTTTGGGTCAAGGTCGCCTGACAAAAAAAATAGGGAGGAAAGAAAAAGAGGACGGATTCATTGAGCAGCGAGAGTAATTCTGAATATCATTTTAGGATTACATGCGAGATTGTTCAATGTACGACGCAACGCGACAGCTTTAGCCTTTCAGGAAAATAAATACATAGTATTACTGCATATCAAAACTTATCACCTGCGTTTTGAACCAAGTAGTACACGTAACTACCTGCTTGCGTGTATAATTAAAACAGGAAGAGAGGGAAATAATCTAAAATTCGTTGTCAGTGTTCGACATAGCAGTAATCTTAAAGGCGGCTCTCACTGGCCATTTGCATATCTTTATGTTTAGACATAAATATATTATTTGTTCCATTTAGTTTACAAATATCACAGAAATATTTAAAATATCATTTAATATAAAATATTTGTACGAGGGTTGACCAAAAGAAAAGTAGTTACTTAAGATTGCGTCAGAATGATTGCATCTATAAAAGTACCACCTTGCAGCGATATAAAGGGCGGTGGAAGGTATGCACTGTCTACGGTTCAGTCCAGAGCTCATTGCAGAGGACAACAACAACGTACTGATCTCTAGGCCAAAAAAGCATTTAATATAAAACATTTTTATTAGGGTTGACCAAACAAAAAGTGGACCCTTGATATTGCGCCAGAATGATTGCATCTATAAAAGCACCACCTTTCAATGATATAAAAGGCAGTGGGAGGTATGCACTGCATACGGTTCAGATCCAGAGCTCATTGGACAACAGCAATATACTGACCGCTAGGCCTTCTGCAGTCATTACCGGAGATAACCCTCTGCCCGAGCTAGGCGCCCCATCAACCCAACCCACATGTATACTGCATATGGTGTTGATCAGTGAAACAGGTTCGTGGAACAGGAACTTGATCGAAAGTAAATTCGTGTAACACATGGATGCGTCCGGATAGAAACAATGCGCGGTAGGACGATTTCTGATTCTTCGATTGCCATAAACAACTATTGATCGATTTCCTGCCCCAAGGGAGCAATATAAATTCAACACAATAATACAGTTCTCTGACGAAATTACGCAAAGCAATCGAAAGCAAATGGCGTCAGTCCGGATTTATCACCTTATGACTTGCGCATCTTTAAAAACAAAAGATCTTTTTCCATGACAAAGAAATTCAGACGATCTAAAAAAATTCCTTTGGGAAGTGTACGAACACCCGCCGTACAGTCCGGATGTGTCACCCTGTGACTTCTACAATTTCGAGTTACTTAAGAGAGCATTATAGGGGACACGTTTCCTTTCGAACGACGAAGTAAAGGAAGCTGTGCAGAGCTTTATCAAGAATCAACCACCTTCCTTCTGTAACAAAGGAACAGATCTACTACCTAAACAATTAATGGCAATTTCTTTTCTTTTCAGTAAAGATTTTTTTTTCACTGAACCTAACCCTTTTTCATTTGGGCAGTCCTTATAACTTTTAAGCACAAGTATGTGAGTGATTCAGCAGAGATTAATTTTGTTCCATATCTTTATATCACAGGGTTGGTCCAGCTATTTAAATTCTATTTCTATTAGTTTTTATTAAGAGCTCTTCGCCAGCGTAACGCCAATTTTAACACGGACCTAATCAACATCAGAATACCACAGGAGAAAAAAAAAAAAAACGAAAGCATGACTTTGGCTAATCTTGAGGTTTATAAACTGTCGGTCATCTTTTCGAATTAGAAGCACTCACAAAATTTGGCTTATCTACTATTTCTATTTCAAAGATACATGCGACCATTAAATTAATTTTTCTGGTATATTATCTTTTCTTTTTTGTAATAAAAAAATCAATTGTTTTAAAAATAATGTAGCTGCAAGCGACAGCTGCATTATTCATTCGGCAGACAATAAAGAAATTTTCAGGAAGGGAATATCTAAGACAGCTGGTAAACTCTGTTATGAAAGAATACGCGGAACGAATAAAATCTTACTCTTTTTTTTTGCAAAACCAGTTAAAATTAGAACCGTTAAAAAGAAAAGCAGCATTTGTTTTTCATCAAGTGAATAAAATGTCATCAAGTAAAAAAATTAATTATAATTTTAGTAATTAATTTTTAATATTGTATGTAGGAAAAAGTTGTGCTCATTTTTTTTATCTTAAAATAAAAGGATTGACAATAAGTTAAAATGTAGTTAATAAAGAATAATTTGTGAATAAATAACTGATATCTATTAAATCTTTATCAAAATTATAATGATATAACAATCAATTTACATAATAGTCACTTTCGGGTGACAATATTAAATTTACAATTTAAACAATATTAAAAGAATTTGAAGTGAATTCCTACCTAGGTCAACAAAGGAAAATTTCGTTTTATTTACTTTTTATTAAATAACAATTAATATAAATAAATTATCAAAAATGATTTATTTTTGCAAGAATTGAATTCATATTCTTCACCTTCACGTGAGAAATACCGAAATCCGATTGAGCTACGGCCTGTCAATTTGAAATTTTATTACAAACTGCTAAAACTCTATTCAAAGTGTTAAATTAATTAATTAAATTGAATTAAAACTTGAAAAAATGTGTTAATATTAAGTATCATCTACTACAATTTTAAGAAAATGTATTGGATCTTGAATGGATGAATGAAATTCATTTTATTAACAATTGAAAATTTAGACAAGATATATATAGGGAGTGAACTAATAGTAGGAATTGAATGGGGAAAAAATATTATTTAAATATCCTATATTAGTTAACCATTTTAATACATCATTTTGCCTTGATTTACATTCTTTACTATTTATTTTAACACTTAAAAATATTTATAAAATTTTAACAATTTCTTGGGATATAATTCCAATTTCAAAAAGAATAAAAAAAATTCAAATTGAGTGAAATTCTTTTTTTAAAAAATAAATTTTTTTAATAAAACTAAAAATGTAGCATGTTTTTTTTTTTTTTTTTGAAAATTTTACTAAAATAAAGAAATAAATCAAGAAGGACTATTATAAACAATGTAATTTTTAAATTTTTTTCTGTTGTAATAAAAATCTACAATGTCGAACCGTATTTCGGAATCAGAATTATCATTAAAAAATTCAGTAAAGAATAAAAATCGAATAATTAAAAAAATAAATAATACAGTAAAATAAATAAATAATATAGTTTCTTATACATTTTTTAAATATAATGTCTCAGCTATTATCCAAACATATTGGTTAATAGCTCGTTGATGAAAAGTAGGATTTCTTAAAATCTAACAACATTCTAAGTTATATTAAATTAGTTCGAAATTCTATGCACAATAATAAAGAAAATGTTAAAAAAAATTAACATATCCATATACTTTTCATTTCAAATAAGAAATTTATTACCAACATTTCCGATGCCAATTTACAAAGCGAGTATATTTGAAAGTTCGGGAAAGATCACTTCTGATTAATTTTTTATATATATATAATTTTTTCTGATTTGTAAATGATTTCACAAAGACCAATTTCACACTTTTTCATGGTCATGAAAATTCACTTCTGGATATAATCACTTTAATCTCAATAGTTCTGAAAAATGTCGGTTACTTTAAACCAATATCACATCAACAATTTCAAAAATATTTCAACATTATCTCTCTATTTATTATCTATTATACCTCAATCCTAATTATAAAATGATGAAAGAAGTTAATTATCACAGTAGGGATACTAAAATTTAAAAATCATAGTTTTTTTTTAAAAAAAATAACTAATTGCTAACTCAATTCTAAGTAAAATTAAATTTTGTGTTCAGTTTTGACACTTGCTATTTGTCGAAAAAAATTGACTTTTCTTTCAAGTGGAAAATTCACAACATGGTTAAAATCTTTCACGTCGTGAGTACCGACAAATTGAACGACTAATCAATCATCCCCAATTACTGAAATAACATGGCAGTCACCCATAAAAAAAATAATCGTCTTCCATACAATTATAGCTGACATGCTCTTCATCTCATTTTAAAAAGCAATTTTCAAGCGCAGAACATTCGGAAAAGGTTAACGGCCACTAGTGCTGAATTTAAAACTCTGTGCTACTTAAGAAAATAAACTAGAAAAGGAATAAATTGCTACTTTTAAACTCCAACTATGATAAATTCTAATTTTGAAATCTATGTAAAAATTCTAGACTTTCCAACTTAAATTTAAGCAATTTTGGCATTTATAAAAGACTATTTAAAGTTAAAAATTACATTTAAAACAATTTTTTATAATACAAATGGTTATTATTATAATAATTTTTATCCAACCGGCAATTAATTACTATTTGAAATACTTAGTTAATAATTTAAATTTCGATTTTCAGAATTTATTAATAATGAACTGATATATGAATAATTGATTTGAAAAAGAAAAAAAAAACATTTTTATGTCTAATATCTTTAATGTAAAAATCATTTTTTTGTTTAAAATATTATAAAATACAAAAAAGCATTTGTCGTCTTAAACGTTAATATCAAATGACTTATACGATTTTTTTAAAAACCACCAATAGTTAGTTTCCTTCTTAAGATGCGCGGTTATAAATACTTTAAATTTTGCTCAAAAATACTGAAGTTAAAAAACAGTTTTAATAAATGTTTTGAGAGAATTAATTAGATGGTTACGTTTTAAATAAAGAACATTAAAAAAATCCTAATCTATAGTTATTCCTTATATAAACTGCAAATCGTTTGTTTTTAAATCGAAATTTTAGAATTCTTTCAGAATTCTGTTAATGTGGATTTAAATTTTCTTTTAGGTAATATCAAATTGCTACTTCAAATTTCTCACAATTCAAATTCCTTTACATTTTTCAATTACCTATCTTTATTTATTAATTCATAGAACAAGCAAGTAAAGACGATAAGAGATTTTAAAGGCAGCAATTAAAACGTATTGGAATCTTAAAAAGCTTTGACAAAAAAAATTGACTGTATAAATTTTAAGCGATTTTAATTAAAATAAAGAAAAAAAATACGGAAATATACTGAAATAGAAGTAAAATAGTTCAAAGTCTAATCATTGCCAGCAATGAAAAAGAAAATAGAAACAGATAATTTCAAAATCGTTTGCATTTATCCAATTATTTATTAAATTCGGAAAAATTATAGGAGATTAAAAGACACATTGCACAAAAAATAAACTAGAAGCAGTGAAAAGGTAAAACTTTGAATTTTAAAGTAACTTGAAGATTTATTCCAATGATAATGTAGAAAAATGGCAAAATTTTTGTTCGTTCCTGATTAGTTAAACAGTTGAATTTTAAAGAGTTAATTTTTACGCTTTGAAAAATGTAAAAGTCAACTTTTCTCTAAAGTTAAATAATTAATGCACAGAGTTGAGTTGAATTCGGAAAAATGTCATAACAAGGGATATAATTTATGTATATATATTTAAAAGGATTTTTTATTTCTAGTAAGATTTTCATTTCCAGCAGCACGAATGTCATGATTTTTAAGAAAGCTTCTTGAAAAATCTTCTAACCAATACATCAACACTATTTCTTGAACGAAGTTTTTCAAACACAGACATTTGAACAAATAAACGTTTTGTTAAAATAGAATAGCGTTATTTTAACAACGATATTTTGCACGCCACGCTTTTGTAAAAAGAATATTTTTTTGTTACAATATCATGAAAAGAGAATGTGAAAAAGATAAGTGAAGAAAAAAATAAATAAATACACGCCATAAAATTTTGAACACCTGCAAATTGAATAAACGCATTCATGTTTGCATTTTCGCTAAAGTATATAGTGATAATCCATGACTTGTTTTTCAAATGCTATTGGAAAAAAAAGAAGGGAAAAAAGGAACAAACAAATACATTTTTAAAAAAGACAACAAAATTTTATTTACATTATAACAAAGAATGATATTCTAGTGCTTACATAGGGGAAATTAAACAAAAACATCTGCTCACACGCATAAATATCCAATTTCTCTTTTGCTAAAAAGAACACAACTATGAAAATTAGGCGAAGTATGAAGAAAATTCAGCAGAAGCGACAGAGAATGACGAGTAAAAAAAACATATGTAATTCGATTCCTCCTCTTAGTTTCCCACCATGCTTCTAAGATATCAAACACCCTTGCATTCGAGGTCACATTTCTCGAATTATATCACGGAAAATGTAAACAAATGAGGTGCCTAATCTGAACGCGATCTACAAATTTCATCAGTACTGATGAATAAATTCGGATGTTTATGACAACCAATTTCCCAGGAAAATTTCCATTGCTTAATTCTCAGATCAATCAGTAAAACATAATTTTAATCGATGCTACTAGACATCTTAAACACTTAGGGAAGCGAAGACCACCCACTGAGGGTGTCTACTCATATGATGTACATCCCGAAGCTAAAACTAATATTGAGGTATTTTTCAAATGAATATGCTAATACTATAAGCGGCTACTGAACATTTTAGGAAAACTAGACAATTTCGAATTGATAGCAAATTGAATTAAATATAATCCAGAAATGCTGGTGAAGAATTTCATTTTAATTTTCTCGTACATGAAGTATAAGTAGAGAAAATATTGTAATTGCCAGATATTCGAACTCGAAACTTTAACAAATCTCTGTGAGTATCACTGCATTATTACCAACTATGCAATCTGCCTGGCAAGAACTTCATATTTCTTTCTTGACTTAAGAGGGATATTTCAATTTCTTCTGTTAATCTTCTTATTATCATGTGAGAACATGATATTGTTTTGTTTAGGAGATTTTGATGTCTCCGAAATTTAAAAGCAAGAAATATTTTTACCTGCTTTTACCAGTCTTGAATTATTAATTATTACGTATGTCTCTTTGACAACAGATGCGTTTTCAAAAGGTTGACGTAGAACCATGACATCATAGCTGTTATTTCATTCAAAATCGGTCGAGCTCCAAAGCTTACTTTGCCAGCTTTCTTGTTGTATAAAATAAATTTACTTTTGTTTTATACTTCCATGAATTCCAAAAATACATTTGCGGAGCATGTGTCTGTGACTAAGGAAACTCAAAAACGTTTTCAGCTGGAAGGATAAAATTTGGTCTATGGTCCATGCATTGAGTTAATAGATTTCTTTCAAATTTTGAGAAAAATCTTTTCAGAAATACATTATCTATCAAGTATAAGTTAACACGTTAACTGTATAATAAAGAGAGTTAAATTACTAAAATTCAGTACACACTTATTAGCACGTATAATGTTCGATACCGGATTAATTCTGAACCAAATCCAACAAGGGTCGACAAGAATCGTCTTATGTATTTTCAGAACTTAAACGCGATAATTAAAAAACATGACTATGATATTAAACTTAATTAAATATATCAAATTTGGAGTATGATTTTGTGACTGCTATTGTTGTTCTTTATCAATTTTCATTTTCAATCGGTTAGGGGGAAAAGTGTCCAAAAAAACAAATTTAAACTTCATTAGAGAGTGTGCGAAAGAGTTTGAGAGAGACTATTAACATTGGTTTTTATTCTTATTGTTCGAATTTTTTAATGATTACAACATCTTCTTTACACTTCGTAAAAACACTTCGTTCTGTACACTTCGTTAGTAAAAAAAGGCATTGAAAATTATCAGCGTTAAAAACAAAATCAAAACTAATTTTCAAACATCCTTGAAAAGTTACCTTATAATTATGAGCAGCGGTTGATGTAATATTAAAAGTTATATTAGTAGCCATAGAATTTCTCGAATGAACTTCCTGTAATAATATGGCGGTTAAGTTAGGTTTCTTAATATTTAACGAACCCAGGTAGGCCAGGAAAGGACCCGAATGCCTCACGCAGGCACGCACGTGTTTCATGCAAGCATGGCGTTTCTAAATTTAGAACATGGTTAGATTATAAAAAGCAAGTGAAAAAAAAAGAAGAATAACAATGAAAGCTTAGTTTGCTGAAGTGAGAGGCTGATCAATAACCATTTTTCCAGACATTTTCCGCTTCCCATCAAAGTGGTCAAGGTCTGAGTAATGAAACCATAACAACTAAAATGCAAAGACCGTTCTGTCTGCGTTCAGGATTACACAAGGTTAGACGTACTAGTCTCCTATTTAAAAAAAAAAAAAAATGGCTGTCTGAAAACGGCCCTCATGATAAAGTAGGATTTTTTTTCGTTTTGTTTTTTAATATCAAATTTAACCAAGGGAACTATGTCACTCATCTTCTTTTCATACTCTCTAATAAAATTATTATCTCAGAGAGCATCTCACATGGCATTGCCATATAAGAGTTATGGAATATTAATCTTTGGCGTGAATTTGGCACTCATCCTGAATCTATCATGCGATACTTGGCGGTATTTTATGGCGATTAAACACTGTTTTGCTGTTCATGGTATCCGAAATTTGTGTTTAAAATGCCCTTTTCACAACTTATTGAAAAAACAACAAAAAAAATGAAAGAGAACTGAAATTGTAGTCACAAAATCGCATACCAAATTTGATATATTTATGTCACTGTATTTTTCAGACATCGCGTTTACACTTCAGTGAAAGTATAGACAATCCTTCTTTGGATTTGCTTAAAAATTTGATAGGTGGAAACACCATCAAATTTTAAAACATATGATACATTGTCACAGGTACACAGATGGGTTTTTAAAAGTTTGACTTGCTTTTACCAGTATTGCTTCGTCATTACGTACGCTTCTTAGACAGCAGATGCGGTTTTAAAAGGCTGACGAAGAATTATGACATCATAGCTGTTATTTCATCTCAAAATCGGTTTGAAATTGATTAACTACTTAAACTAATTAAGACAAATAATGATTTAAAAATAATAATGTTATCACATAACTTGAAATTCGAGATCGTAGATTTCATTTTATATTATATATATATATATTTATATTTCATATTATTTTCAGTAAAAGCAAAGCTTCAATGAAAATTAAATAGTTTTCATTGTTTCACCAAATAGTTATAATCAGAATATTCAAATCATTACTTATCAAATCAAAATTGATTCTTACTTAAATGAACTATCATAGGTTTAGAGACAACTAGAGTACCAAGCAAACTAGAGAATTTAATAATATTGAATATACTTTTAAGTATTACAATTTTTCTATTTACAAACAATTTACAGTTTAAAAAAAGTTTATTAAATTTTAATGGAATTTTAGATTTACACAGCAATAAAAAAAAGGTCAAATTAACTTATCAGACGTGCAAATAACTTCTTATATAACAAGTAATATTTAAAAAAAAAAGTAAATCAATTCCTACATAAGTCAAAAAAGAAAAAAAAAATTAGCTACTTTTTATCAAATAATTACAATTAATATAAATAATTTATCAAAAAAAAGTATTGATTTTCGCACGAAATGAATCTGCATTCTTCCCCTTCACGTGAAAAAATACTGAAATCATCGCATTTTACCAATTGATCATCACAAGTTTAAAAAAAATTTACTTGAACTCGAGTGGATGAATAAAAAGCATTTTATTAACGATTGAAAATTTGAACAAGATATATAAATATATATAGGGAGAGTGGGAACTAATAGTAGGAATTGAAAATTTTGAGCTATTTTACTTTCATTTGAGAGGGGTGAGTGATTAGGATATCATTCTCAGAAAAAGATAATAACCGTTTTAAATACGTGTGATAAATTAGGAGTGGCATTTTAAAAATGTTTTCTCTCATGTCATAAAATGGAATTATCACAGATTCCATATCTTTTACTGACAGATAAATTCAACGTATTATTATGTCAATGGGGCGAAAAAAATAAATTATCTACACAAGGATAAGAGAAAGTTTCTTAGGAGTTCACCAATCAATGTTAAAAGTGTTCCTGTAACTAGTGATGATAATATATCGAGGAGCGCGACTGAATACTGATTTAATTTTACAATAATCTTTTAAAATCCTCTTCTTTGATATTAAACAGAAAGTAAACATTTCATGTATGTCACGTCATCAATGCCACGGGTACAGAAATCAAAAAGATAATATTTGAATGGATCATTGAGAATAATAGATGATTTGCATATATATCACAGAAGTGGGGCAAATTATTGTATTTGCGGCCTTCATTGCGTAATACTCTTTTTTTTTTTTAATGTTTGTTTTGTCACCAGAATGTTACTTTCACATTGAACAATCGTATGCGAACGTTTCCATCAGAGATTCTCAATAGAAATATTAAAAATGCAAATGTAGGTTATCCAAACGCATTCATCAAAATATTATTCAGATGGCTTTTTTTTTCTCCTCCAATTCTCTTGAACTTCTTTCACAATTCTTTGAAATTTCGTAACACTCCGAAATACAATAAGACAATTAGATAATCTATACATCACCCAAAATGATGTCTACTGAAAGCGTTTGTACGTTTGAACCACAAAAACTCGAGAAATAGCAAACGGATATTGAACTTATTCATAACATTTTGTAAAGCAGTTATTGGGAAAGGTTTCAGTACATTAAAGTCATATCAAATATTTTTAGAAAAGGAGTTTTGTAATTGATATTTTAACTTTGCACTTATCCAGGCATGCGCGGAAACTTCAAACAGCACATGTGTAAATAACAAGACATGTGCTATGCATATGCGATACATTTCTTTGTTAACGTTTGATGTTCAACAACGATTCAAATCTCATTATCACCCCCCCCCCCTACCTCCAAAAAAACCTTTGGTCGGAAGAGGGCAGAAACATTCAGTAAGCGAATATCAGAGAAATAATGTCCACATTTAGGCAAGAAGAGTCTTTTGACGAGCGAAATTACCGTTTATCTTTAAATCGCACTACAATTGAATTGCGGATACAGATTGAACCTTCAGAGAAACAAAATGATCGCTTATGTTTTGTATACGGACTTATCATATTTTTACCTATTTAATAATCTAAATTTTTTTTTGAATTTTTGCAATGAAAAAATGGCTTTGTAGCTATTTTTGATAATTTCTAAATATATTTTCATATTTGTTTGATGTTGCGTAACATGCCCTTGTCATATCGGATGGAGGTTAGTTAATAATATTCCACTTGCTGAGCACTTTAATTTTTGATTTAAAAATAAGGCCCATACCTTCAAATAAATTCCATAAAATAATGCGTCCAACTTATAATACAGTCAGCTACCTTAGAGCTGACGAATTAAATATTCCTAGAGGCAAAGAGCTAACATCGATTAGTTTCCAATCGAAATATTGTAGTACAAGGCTCAGTTCATATTTGTCATTTAAAACATCCGGGTAACCGAATGTAGTGGTCTTCCGAAAACTTTCTCGCATTATCTCTAATAAAGGCGTTATTCTAGAGTACGCCTTGCACGGCACTGACCAACAAAAGGTATGAATTGTTAATCTTTGGCGAGAATACAGTATTTTTTACTGAATTTAGTTGTTGTCGTCGTGTTTGTTGTTGAGCGAAGGGGGTGGGGGAAGGCGATTAACATGTAACTAAGAATATTTGAAAAATGAATTTGCATTTTTCTCAACCGATTAAAACAAAAATTTGACACAGAACTATAATTGTAGCGACAAAATCACACTTCAAATTAGATGCATTGAAATTTTGTTCGCGTTTTTGTACATGCATGTTTCAAGAAGTACAGACAGAGATGGTCAACTCCTCGTTCAATTAGCTAAAATTCGATAGGCGTCTAGAATATACATGTTAAATCTCTGCATCGAATTTTATCCATTTATCTATTAGCTTTGTAGCTATAGCGTTAATTTATGGCCGGACAGACATGCTCAAATCGGATTTTTATGAAAATTTGACAGAAATTTATAATTTTTGTATAAAGACCGTATACCCAAATTTTCATTCGTTTAGCTGAAATTCTTCTTGAATTATCTTTGTCACTGGCAGACAAACAAAAATAATGCCAAAAAATGTGTTTTTCGAACTCAGGAAAGTAGGTCTAAAACATGGAGATTTGTCAAGATCTCGAATTATTCTCTATATACTTTGAGAAACTTCAAAAAAAAAAGAGGGGGGCAAAGGATGGATGAGTGGGTGGAATCCACTTTTTTGCCGTAAGTTGAAGGAGGTAAACAAGAGAAATGTATAAATTCCTCCGCAACAAATAACAAAAGATTTCTTGCAGACCGGTCGGTTTACTATAGTGGTTCCACAATTGATAAGCAGTCATTTTATTGCCGAGATCCGTCAAAACCGGCATGTTTTGAAACTATAAAATATCAGAATATACCGATCCGAAGCTACTAGCGATACATAATACGAAACAGGCCCTGATGATTTTTAGATTGTACAAGCATTCTTTTAGGCGGATAAACATAATGGCACTTGAATCTTCAAAAGACGAGAAGGCACATGATTTGTTTATAACAGGCGGCATGGTAAAACAGTAAAAAAACCCGACGACAAACAAAAAATTATCTGAAGCTCTGACCTAACCAGTAAACAGCATGACATCCACGGACGCCATTTTGCCCATAATGGGCAAGGTAGACGCCAGTTCCTTAGCGGCCAGATTAACAAGACGCCCAAGAGCGAAGGAAACACACGTCGGATATCCAAGAGAGGGGGTCCTCTTATCAGGGAGACCCGGCGGTGGACTTCCCTCAAGAAGAGGGAGAATCTATCACACCAATCTCTCTGCACCACCAGTTCCGTGCTGCTTCCAAGAAAAACGGATATTATTTTAACGGTGTTTATCTTCTGGTAGTGTTTGTTTTTCTCACGAACCACGGAGAACCCCATCAGTGTTGTGTTTGTCAGACGCTGAATGGATGAAGAAAAATTAATGCAACGCTTCGGTGTTTTTAAATTTACATTTGATGGATTAAGTAACAAAGCAATTTAAAAATTTAAAATATTACCGTTTGCGCTTATGGATTCTGATTTAATGATGCGTTTACAATAAAAATTTATTTTTCTATAGTTAATTTTTTTCATTCATTTCTTTAAAGATGATGCAATTACTATATAATTGAGTATTGTTTAAATTAATTGAGGTCAGTGATAGAAAACCGATAGAAATAAATAATTCATAATCTACTTCGCAAAATTTTGAATAAAAAAAACTAAACTAAATCAATAATGCTTTAAAATATTCTACGTTTTTTGGTCCAAAATTGTACAACAGCAACCTCTTTTCTTTATACTAAAAGGAAAGTTTCCAATTATTTTATTTTACCTGCCATTTCTTACTTGAAAAAAAAAAGAAAGCAAAGGTGAGAGATAGAGAGAAAGTTATGCTGTGTTATTTTCATATGTATGTGATGTTGTGCTTCATATTTCAAGACCTTCTTCTACCTTTATTTTTTTCTATTCTATATTACTAATAAGATAATAATATGAATATATGTTGTTGTAGTTACTTACGGCACTTGCCTATGGACAGCCCCCCGTTGATACAGCAGCAGATTTAAGCCGAAAGGGGCGTCTCTTGTTTTTGAGGTAGTGTCAACTAGGGCCAAGAGTACGACTTAGCTACACACTCACCACATTCGCTTGCACAACCGCTTTTTACGGGGGGGGGCATATTCACACACCTCACAGATAGCACACAGAAGAACAACCAGGCCCGAACCAGGACTCCTAGAACACGAGGAAGACGCGCTATTTCTGGACCAGAAAGCCGGCATATTAATATATAATACGATAATACTTTTAATAATATTAATTTAATAAATTTAAGTAAGTTTTTAAAAAATATTAAGCACGAAATTTTTATCCATAATTATTTTCCAAGTAATTTCATTGTTATGTCATACCCCTATTAAACGGCAATGCCCGGGGTTTAGAGCTTCGAATTCGAAAACCCACCACTCATCCTACCACAAATCGGTACTACATATCTCAGTTGATTAAATATATCGCAAAAGAATTTATTTAAAGTACCTATGGAAATTGCCTCATTAAATTCAAATGGAATTAAATGCCCGAAAATCTAACCTGGATATTACTCTGGAGTTCGGAATGCGATTCTTGATCACCAATGTGATCAAGAATCGCAAGCAAAAACTGGGGAAAAGACACAACTAACTATTCAATAATCATAACAGAATCATATTCTGTTATGATTATTGAATAGCTTGGGATTATATTCTGAAAACTAATATAATCCCAAAAGTGAAACGCACTTAGCTTTACAGAAAACAAAATAAAACGAGATACTGTTTGACAACGGAATTGTAAAACCATCCGCCCTTTTGCGCATGCGTTAGGATGGGTCTAATTAGACAAAATAGGGGTGAATAGAAAGATTAAAGGAGGTGTTTACATTTAACAAAGGCAACTATATGAGAAGTAAACATAACAGATAATTAGTAATTAGTAAAAATTTTTACAGATAATTAGTAAAAATATTTAAGAGAAATTTTTATTTAATATAAGGGGCACACACCTTAAATTATGAAGAATAAATAAAAAATTTCCGTTCTTGAAGTTTGGTAATTCCTTTTTCACAAAATAATAATATTTTTTTATATAAAATTAAATTTTTTCAGGAACATTTTAATTTTCCGTTTTCTGCTTTTGGGTCACAATAGTTAATGATATAATGTAAAATTTTCTTCGTACAATTCCTCACAGATTTTTTATCACTTTTGGCTGCAAAGATCAATACGAAATTTTGAGTTAAAATAAAATACTGTCAGAAATAGCACAACATTCTCATACACGTGAGAAAAAAAAGTATCTAACAGGGGAAATATAAGGTGAATTCCGGAAATGCGCTCATGATTAAGTGACTCACCCCTTAATGAGATGGAATCGTCGAAATGTTAGTCGTCTCAATATTCGTTGACGAACAGTATCTGAAAACTGGTATGTCATCGTTGCTAGTACTAAATATGCAAACAACAGGGAAACACTGGGGCAGGTAAGGTTAGCGGTTGAAGAACATTAAGCCGCAGTTACACGACCTGTGAATCTTCAGACGAGCCACGCGTTTCCCCGTTTTACCCATCTTGGGGTTTCTCGGAGTGCTTTGACGTCTGTGGACGCGTCCGAAGTTTTCCCAAAAATTGTCGGTAAAGTGTCCAGGCATCAAAGGACTTCAAGAAACCGCAAGAGGGGTAATATGGAGGGACGCGTGACTCGTCGGAGATACGACAGGTCGGGTAACTGCGGCTTTAGGCTACTTTTAATGATGTAATTAAACTTTGAGAACACCAATAAAGTTCAACGATGTTGGTAACTCGAATTGGAATCAGAACGTGCAATATGACTCACAATTTCCTGCTTCGTGTTGTTTTTGTTGTTGTTATTAGTGGCACTTGTCATCGACAAGTTTTGCCGAGACATCAGCGAGTTTTAAACCGAAAGGAGCGTCTCTTGTTTCGAAGTAGCGCCAACTAGGGCCAAGAGTACGACTTGCACAGCTAAATTTTAATGGGGGGGGCACATTTATACATCTTACAGATAGAACACAAAAGAACAACCATACACAAACCGGAACTACCAGATATCTGGGAAGGTGCACTACCTTATTTCGGGACGCCGATCATGGAATCATTCATGATTTCATTTATTAAGATTCTACATATGATATGCAAAATGGAAGATCCAGGATTTTCACTCCCCCCCTTTTCCTCTCACCATAAAACCTTGCTTAGTCACATAAATATTATTTGCCAGGTTATAAGAAGGGGGATTCCCTATAGATATAGGTAAGTAGCGAAGGAGTTTTCTTTACAAACTTATGTTTTCCAACAGAAATCATTCTGTCGTTCTTCGGAAGGGGGGAGGGACGAAAGAGAGAAAGCTGCAAACGCATATTCAGGTATCTCAATTGATACTTAGTCCAAGGTTACTCAAAGAGCAATTCGACATACTATTGAATGTCTGGAAATTAATAGCGATAAGTTTGAGAACTTCCTGTTGCGGTAGACGTCCAAGGTGACGCGTGCTAATCTCCCGATGTCTCAATAAATAGACTTAATATTCAAATATACGGAATGCGAATAATTATAGTTCGCCCATACCTAATTGTCGATAACCGTAACCAATCATTAGACAGCTGTACAAATTGTTCGAATGTTCGAATGAAAGGTGAAAAAAATTTACTCCATTTCCCTACTACCACCACCCCAAAAGATAATTAAAAATATCACCTACAGAGGACGTTTTTTAATAAAGTTTCGAACTACTGCAATGTGGATCTAGCTCATCCAACACTGCAAAATTCGATTTCTTTTTTTAAGGGAGAGTAAATATTTTACTGATTTTTACTTTCTCGCATACAAAATATAGAGAAAGTTTCTGACACCTTCAAAGAATTCGAATCCAAGATTTTAACTAATTACCACGTTTTAGACTTCTCTGAATTCAAAAAACTCATTTTTGGAATATGCCTATATGTAAAAGATAACTCAATGCCTTGGTCTTGTTATGATATAAAGTATATGGTCTTTACACTGAATTTATAGATTTCAATGAAATTTTGTCACAGGAGGTCTGCCTGTACGGTTGTTCGAATATAAATTATCACGATAACTACAAAAAGAACTAAGGCAAATGGATAAATTCGGTAAACAGATTCAACATCTATAGTCCTAGCAATATATTTCGACCCAAATCCAACAAGGAGTTGGCCATCTGTCGGTCTGTATTTTCAAAAATGTCAAAGCGATAATTAAAAAGCACAATGATTTGGTATGTATCATATTTCGTTGCAATGTTAGGACAACGATTATATGTTTGTTTCGAATATAGTTTAAATCAGTTGAGAAAAAACGCATGCTGGCGTCCTAGCATAGAAGTAACACGCCTTTTATGTAATGTGGACGTCCTGGGTTCGAGTCCCTGTTCGGGCATGGTTATTCTTCTTTGTTCTATCTGTAAAGTGTGTGAATGTGCCCCCCTGGTAAAAAGGGACTGTGCAAGCGAGTGTGATGAGTGAGTAACAAAAATCGTTCTCTTGGTTCTAATAGGCGCTACTACAAAACAAGAGATGCTCCTTTCAGCTTAAATCGCTGATTGCCTCAACGAGCTTGTCCATGGAAAGTGTCACTAACAACAACAACAAAAACGCATATAAAACCAAAATTCACCTTAATTATAGAGTATGAGAAATTTTTGATGAGATCACTCTTGTTGCCTGATAATAATATATCAATTCTTATTAATTAGCACTGAAATTAAGCAAAGTAACTTCTCATTTCTGAATTATGCATATGAAAAGTGATATGCTTCAAATGAAACAAATATTTTTTTAATCATTCCTAAAAACATTCTGCACAAATAGTAATGACTTTATTATCCAATACAATATCCGTTCCGTAGATATTGTTTTCCGGATCACACGCCGGATTTATTTCTGGAATTTTCCCGCATCTGCAGAAACTTCTTATTTATCATTTCTTTTCATGAGAAAAATCTGAATTTTTCTTTTGGGAGGATTTGCAAATTTAAACAGCAAACACCGACAGCAATCCGAAGTAATTCTAGAAATTGCACGCCTCGATTTAAAAGATTTCAATCACACGGAAATGCAAAACCTTTCGGAAAATGAATGCCTGTCGCGACAGACGTATTATTACAAGAACTATGGCGTGTTATTAACGTGAACGGGATCTCACTTCGCGGGCCGACAGCCAAACCTCACAGACGTAAAGGGGGGAAAAAAAAGAGAACAGCTTGAAAGAAAACCGCAAACCAAACGCTCTCACACCGATTCTAGGCCAGCATAGAACGTTCGCGCTCATTGTAATCATTCACAAACAAAAGAAAAAATTATAAAATTGCTACTTTTCTTTATTACACAATAATTTATTTGATAGTGAAGATTGTAGCCAGGGTTAAAAGACACGTGATATATTTTCTGTGTTTTATTGGTAAACAGCAACAACAAGAGGCACATTATCACGCCATAGTGTAGCAGGCATAGAGAACTACATATAAAATTCCTTGAGAGAGAGCCGATATCACACACCCCTCCTAGTATCCGAGTCAAGTTCGCTTCAACTGGGAAAAAATTATACTAACATCAAAAGCGAGATTGCGGCGCTAGCTTCAGAAGCTAGATAACATCCACGGTACTGAAGTATACTTTTAGGATTGTGGTTATATTACTCGGCTATTGACCCTAGCGTCGCGGGTTCGAACCGGGGAATTCAACAACAACAGAATTATGCATAAAATGTCTCGGGAGAGAGCCGAGATCACACTCTCCATACTACATGCGTCAAGTTTGTTTCTGTTGGAAAAAAGGTTATACTAACATCAACATGGGTAACACCAACCACGTATGTTTACATGATTGCAGCTGGTTTCGCCGAAGAAGACCACGTGGTTAAATGAATTTATAACAGCAGTCATTAAATGATTTTGATTCAATTATGATGAAAGATATCCACATTAGATTAAACTATGAAAGACAGAAAACTTCATAATAGTCACACCAATAATTCTTTACTTAAAGTAGTCATTAAATGGTAGCATGGAAAACCAGCGGAACTTTCTCGCGTCTCCCCAAAACTTTCTCGCGTATTCTCTCATAAAGGTGCAATGCCAGAAAATGCCTTACATGGGCATTCTCTTACAACAGTAACGAAATATTAACTTTTGGCGTACATTTAGCATTGTTATTGAATCTATTGTGTAATCCTTGGCGAGTTATTTGGCGATTAAACCCTGGCATGCGATTAAGAGTATCCAAAAGCCAAATTTGTGCTTTATATACGTTTTTCTCCACCGATTGAAACAAAGATTTGACACAAAACTGCGATTGTAATCACGAACTTCCAAACCTAATTTGATATATTAAGCCCTGTGTTGTTTATTTATCGCGTTGACATATTCCTGAAAGTACAGAAAGACGGATGCCCACTTCCAATTGGATTTGGCTCACAATTTGATAAGTGTGTATATTATGTATGTTAAATATGCGTACCAAATTTTATCAATTTAGCTCTCTTCATTTCGTAATCATCCTGTTAACTTATATTCGAACATCTTGACATGTATTTTCTCTGATTAAGTTAAAATCTAATAGAAATCTGGAAATTTGGCTTTAAGTCCGTATGTCAACTTTCAACAGCCTATCTCAAAAGGTTTTTGAGTTATCTTGGTCCCAGACAGACGAATATTTTTTAAAAACAAGTTTTACGAACTCGGGGATATCTGGTGATTAGCCAAAATTTCGAGCTCAAAATCTTTGACGGTTACTAAAATTTCTTTATACTACGCAGACGAGAAAGTTAAAAAATGGTGATGATGATGAAGTGTTGGCTTTATAATGCAAGTAGGGGTGCAGTAGCTTCTGAGGGCATGGACCTCTGAGCACCCGAGGGTGGAAATCTGATTTCTAGCTCATATGAAGACGACATACTAATCACATTCTCTTGCCCAGTACTTTTTCACAGGGGAGGGGGCACATTCACTCGTCTTACAGATAGAACAACCATGCTCTGATCGGGATTCGAATCCGGGACAGCCAAATCACAAGCAGGCCCTGACTAGGGAAGGGGCATATGGGGAAGCTGCCCCGGGCCCCCACATATGTAAGGGCCCCCAAATTGAATAGAAATTTTATTTTATGTTTCATTTCTTAATGAATGTTCTCCATTACTAACGTAGTAAAGCAGAGGGGGCCCCAAAAATGTTTTTGCCCCAGGCCCCATCTAGGCTACATTGGGCCCTGATCACAAGGACGACGCACTACCTCTGTGCCATGACGCCGGCGTAAAAACTGGTGATGAGGATGAATCAAAATGATAATTTCACAATCTTTCATTTCAAAATTAGATAAAAGCATAGTTTTTGCTCAGTAATATGCTTTGAAGTTATTGAGGAAAAACATTTAAGTTTTGGTTAATTTTTAATTAAAACCTAATTAAGACTTAAAAAACTTTCTTTGTGAGAGTTGACCACTTTTGTTACCGCGCAGTTTTAATACTTCTGAGTCGGACAATCTGCTGCTTTTCAGGATGTTTCTATTAAGTTTCCAATTTTAAAATAATGCATAAATCTATGAACATTTTCACATTGGAATACTTCTATGTAACTTTGGGCTAAATTCTAATAAAAGTTTTTGTATTGAATATATTTTGATACAGACATTATTATTATTATTATTATTGTATTAAACTTAATATTTCTTCATAAAGATTTGAGAAATATATGCGCACAACATTGATAGAATATATATAATAAATAAAATATTGAAGTATAGTATTTCAACTTTCTACAACCGAATAGTTAGAAATGAAGTATTCCCTTAGCATCAAAGCCTCTTTATAAAAGAATTAGCAAATGAACTTGGCTCTTAGAATAAAATTTTAAATAACTGATTAAAAAAAACAACAACAGAAAACAGCCTAATGATTTTCAAAACGAAAGAAAATTAATTACTTCATATATTTTATTCAGCTGACTGAATCAGAACAAAGAAAACACTTTTTTTTATAAACATCAATACTATCATTTCTGTCCCAGACTTACTAGGGGGGAGGGGGCTGAATTCCCATGGGAGGTACCCGGAACTGCATTAATTATTCCGATATCCAGCTGAAAAAAGAGGAAGAAAACAAGAAGGAGGGGGGAATTAATTCAACTAGCATTTCCATTTCTGACTTATTTATTTAGTAAAAGAATAAAAGGCTTTTTTTTTATTTTCTTTTTCACTCCCATGGGGTTTGTTAGAAAGAAGAACTAACAAATGAATTTTGGAACACTAAGCGGATGAAAACAGTTTACCGTGAGCTTTTCATGAAAATTCTAAATGGGGCATGACTACATTTTCCTTGCTGTAATTCCCACTAGTGTAATTTTTTTTTCACTGTTTCATTAAATTGTGAAAAACTCTAAAACCTATTTAATAGATATTTACTAAGAACATGCTTGCTCAATAATATTATGCTGTAATTTCGCTCAATAAACTTATAGAACTTGTTAAGGATAATGTATAGAATATATTTATTGGAAACAACATTAAAATATTGTTTTTAAGATATTAACTATCAATACTCAATTATTTTAAACAACAAACATGAAAGCAAGAGCATTGTTAAAAGCTTAATTAAAATTTTCAATTAAGGAATTAAATTTTCTAAAGATATGATATAACCATAGTTACCGACATAATAATAGACGGGATAATATTTACGTAAGGGAAATTAACAGTAATAAAGATTTTTTCTTTTGTTGACAATTTAATGATAGCTTCCATAATTGTTTGTTAATGTTACTAATAATCGTTGAACGCTGAGCGACAATGGGGCATCAAAAAGATTCGTACACTTAAAAGACCACATTTACAAAGCAAGAAAAGGCATTTTTTTCCTCTTTCCACCATTTAATAATGGTCCGAGTATAAAAGGGCATCGAACCGAGGGTCTTTAAACTTTTATGGACAGCGGCCAAATGAAGCAACCACACGCCTACAGATGAAAGTGACGAAGAGAAAATGAAATAAAATCAGCAGAAGAATCAGAAGTAAAAAAGAAGAAGAAGAAGAAATGAGCTTTAACGGTATCGTTGATCATCTAAGATCAGAATATTCTTTCCACCACAGATTTAACCCCTTAACCGGTTTATTTTCCTTACTGTCTAATAAGATGGCACCTTCTATTTAGGGAATATTTTCTCCTTTTGATTCAAATAGAAATCCATGGAATACTTGGCTTATCTACGTATTCGAAGTCATTTTACTATTGAATTATAATTGTTATGAATGATTTATTTTTTGTTTACAACTATTAAAATTCCATAAATCGATGCACGTACGGTGTATGGGCAAACCGGTTAAGGGGTTAAAAAGTCAGAACTATATTCACTAACATTAAAAAAAATCATCCCATTTTTTAAATATAATTTGAACATCCTCCCCCCCCAAAAAAAAAAATTCTGTAGAACAAAAAATTATTTTAAAAATCTAATAAACTTTTCAAGTCATAGATCAAGCTAATTTTAGGAAGCCGCTTCCTTTAAAGATAGGTTTACATTTTGCCAGTTATAAGATTCCAGTAAGTCACCCCATACTCAAAAAAAGAAGACGATAGACAGTTCTTGTCTCGATAGGAGAAATACTTGCTACTGTACAGTTTCAACGCATGCATGGTCTTACTGGATATATTATCACTGGTTGAGTGTAAACCTTTCTTAACCTGTTAACTGGGTACGACGAAATGTTTCAATGGCAATCGGATTTAATATAAATTAATGACTCGGTTAACAGTTTAAAGTAAATGCTCCCAAAGTAAGAGTCACGATAAGTTCTTGAATGTAGCATATCAACAATTTACAAATT
>JAOUZG010041912.1:413303-438527 GCA_026289955.1 Argiope argentata
ATATATATATATATATATATATATATATATATATATAATTAATATTATAAGCATTAAAAACTTGCAATTTTTAAATTATTAAGGCAACGATTTAAATAAATTACAATATTAAAAAACACGAATGTATTTAGAGAGCACTTATGCTGCTACTACTAAAGTAAAGAAAGAAACGAAATTAGAAAAATACCAAGTTAACGAAAGGAAAAAAATATTTCATATATTTATTTCTTTTATTAATTTGATATTTTTCTAATTTCGTTTTGTTATTAGAAAAATACGAAGTTAATAAAAGAAAAAAAATTATTTTATATTTTATTATTATTATTATTAACTTGGTATTTTTCTAATTTCGTTTTGTTCTACTTTCGCGTGTGTGTATGTATGTTTGTGTGTGCGTGATAAAAACCTTAAAATTCGCACCCTGATGTAACTTATAATTAATTGCAAAACCTTATAATTAATTCAATTCTTTTGGTTTGTTATTTAATTTTTCTTAGGTTATATTTAAGGACCTTAACTCAACAGTTTTGCCCGTATGACGCACGTGCATCTATTTATTGAGTTTTGATAGCTGTAAGCTAAAAATAAACCATTCATAATGACTAAAATTCAATATGAAAATTACTTTGAATGCATAGATAAATTATGTATTTAATGGATTTCCATTTGAATCAAAATAAGAAAATATTCCCAAAATACAAGGTGTCATCTTATTAGATAGTAAAGAATATAAAACAGTAAAGTGGTTAAACACTGACATATTCTAATTCTAATTATTTTAATCAAAACAGTAAACTATTTCACCACACCAGTATTTACTGGATTTCCATTTGGAACAAAATAAGAAAAATATTCCTAAAATAAAAGGTGTCTTTACTATCTTATTAGATAGTAAAGAAAATAAAATAGTTAAGTGGTTAAATACTGATGAATTCTAATTCTAATTATTTTAATCAAAATAGTAAACAACTTCACCAGATTGAACTCAAAAAGCTAATTTATTTATCGGGTGCTGCCTTTGAATAAATATTTCCTTCCAGGAATTGAACGGAAGGCAGAGAGAGAGAAAAGAGGATAACAAGGAAATGATTAGAAAAAGGCATTAACTAAAACAGAACAAAGAAACCAAAATTTCGCACTATTTCAGACTTTTCGTGTATTTCCGTTTAATTAATTGACGACCCAATTATAAATCGTTCAGCAGACAGCAAGTAAACACCTGCGACATAACTTCTGCGTACACTCAGTTTAAATGCCTTTAGGGGCACCGTGACATTATTTCATCGCCAACAAGTTTAATAAACACTACAGTTAGGAACACCGTATTGGTAAAGCCATCATACGTGTAAGAGACGGAAAAAAACAAAAACAACATCCCCCCTCCATCCCTTGGCTGCTAAAAATAATGAATGAAGCTAAACAAAATACGCATTTGACCGCGAGCGTATTCTGTCATTAGTCAGAAAAGCGTACGGAAAGAAAGAAAGAAAAAAAGCCCGTGATGCATGCTGGAACCACAATTAAAAAAGAAAAACAAATATATATATATATATATTAAAATGAAAGGTTGGAAAAAAATTGGAAGATCTCTGGCAGCTGCTTTCGAGTTTGTTTGTGCGGATACGGAGCATAATAATTTTGGCGGGCGGTGACTACCAAGCAGACTGCGCATTTCCTTTCAGCCAATGACGGGACAGAAATAAAAGAGGGGGAAAGAGGGGGGTGCAAGACAAATGCTCCCAGAGCAAACAGCGTTCGAGTTTTGACGCGCAAAAAACCATTGACCTGAATTTCGCGCACCAGACGAGTCGAGAGACTCCCGAGAGCCACAACAACAAAAGGCAATGTTCGACGGTGCCGAGAAGAATTTTCCGTCGATACCGGGGGAGGAGGAGTGTTCGATAGACAAATAATAAACATAAATTGTTTACTGATATGAGAGATTTCCCGGAATCGGGCTGCCAAGCATTATATGTAAAATAGATGCAAATGTAAACATAACAAAAGAATGCGGAAAATTTTCGAATATGAAATCAGGCAGGTTGCTAGGGTGATTTGAACTCTGTGTTGTTTACAATAAAAAAAAAGTTCGAATATACAAAATGTTGAAAGAATATAACTAACTAAACAAATATAAAAATTCTTATATAGAGATATTTACAGAACAAGCATGGAAGTTTTATTAAGGCTTTATATCGTTCGCAAATAAATGTATAATCACGCACTGACAATTCCGACCCGGTCTGAGGCACAAGATTAAATCTGAATGACCGGACCGACGTGACAATACATGAAATTGAGGTAGAATCTGTAAGTCTTTTAACGCATTAATGAATGTTTTTTAATATAAGACGCGATCAGAAATGCTTTAAAATAAAGAGCGTTTTAAGAAATGTTTTTTTTTAATTTAGGATGTATTAAGAAAAGTTTTTTTAAAATATAGGACGCATTAATGAATTTTTTTTAAATATAGGACGCGTTAATGGTTTTTTTTAAATATAGGACGCATTAAAGAATGTTTTTTTAAATACGGGACGCATTAATGAATGTTTTTTAAATATGAGACGTATTAATGAATGTTTTTTTAAATATAGGACGCATTAAAGAATGTTTTTTTTAAATATGGGACGCATTAAGGAAGGGTTTTTTTTAATATGATACGCATTAAGGTATGTTTTTTAATATAAGGCGCATTAAGAAATGTTTTTTTAAATATAGGACACATTAATGAATGTTTTTTAAATATAGGACGCGTTAATGTATTTTTTAAATATAGGATGCATTAAGAAATGTTTTTTTAAAATATAGGACACATTAATGAATGTTTTTAAAAAAATTTAAAACGAAGTCAGATAGCCACGAATTTTTGAAATGTTTGGTTCACAAAATGAGATAACTCTGTAGAAACAAAAAATTAGGAGCTGTTGCACACCAAAATATATTCATATGTAAAGACGTTACAGGAACATTTATTTCAGTCCCTTACAAATGACCTCTCTACCTCCACCATTAATGAAGGCACAAACACGAAAAATCTTTCCTTAAGTTCAACAAGTGCTAGATACGAATTTGTAAACAAGAAATCAGCAATAACATTTCAGGATAAAGACACATAATTTCAAATAAATTTACTTCCTTGTAGAACTCCATTTTGTTTTCTCTTTAAAATGTTTTATAATCTCGCATTATGTAATTCGGCGAAAGACAAATCTTCCCTCCCTTCAAATCGCAAGCTTTACCCACTTAGCATGTAACAACAGAAGTAAAATGACACAGCTCGATTTCTCTTGCACACAACACAGAAAAACTATACTGTATTGCTACATTCGCATTTTAGCATGCATGTAAAATCTCCATTTACGAGCAGATAAAAACTAGGAATAATTCCGTTTATTTACATTCATAGCTTTTCCCGTAAATCATCTTTCACAACTTGCGACTTCAGGAAATCTACCAAAATGTAAAAATAATGTTGATATATCGTTTTGAAACGCACTACAAAGTTATCATATTTAATTTCCTTTTATTTTTTTGATAATTGAAAATTTTATTTCAAATGTCATAAAACAGCAGTGCATTGAATAATTATAAGTAACTTTAGATAATAACTGCATTACCAGTTCAAAAAAATTACAATATCACTCCAAAATAATTTTTAGTATTAAAGCATTAATTCAACAATGATAAACATTTTAATGCTATTCACAATTAACAAAACATATTGAAAAAAAAAATTATATATTGTTACAAGCGGGCGAGCGCCGCGAACGTGCACCGGAGAAAACGTTGGCGACGCTTCACAATGAGCTTCGCGTCAGCCGAATTGATTTGGCGAAGGGAATATTCTGGTAGCCCCTAGACAGTTCGAGGTGAAACCGCGTTTCTTCGCGTGCTCGCTCGCTTGGCTATATAAGGGACGGGTTGCCGTAGTTTCGGCAGTTTTTCCTCTCGGAAGAGAAGAGTCTCGCTGGATCTCACTTGTTATTACTGAGTGGTGATTGCGTTTGCTGTTAACGCTGTGTTATTGAGCTTGCTGTGCCTTACCCTTCATTGTACTATACTATAGCTGTTTTGCAGTCTGTTTTTATTGTGCGTAAGACTTGTATTTACGCTGTAAGTGACTGTTGACTGCTGCATTGTGTTTTCTGAAATTGTTACTCTATCAATTATCCTGTACATAACTGTAAATAGCTGTAAATAAATTTGTTTGTGCTGTCCTCAAATAAAGTCCATTCAATCCGAACCTGCTATGCTAAAAACTTAACAATATACTCCCAAAAGTTTTATAATGCTCATTTATATTTAAATACCATATACGAATTATTTTTATGTTTTTGATTTTGCAAATTGATTCCAAAAGATAAAATAATAATAAAAATAAAACAATCCAGTAACTCAATCGACTTAAGTACAGACACTAAAAGAATGAGCCCGCTAATTCAACTACGACAATATTTAATATAGGATATTCATTAATTAAATAATAAGCTAAATTTCAATTTTATTTATAGTTAGCTGTCTCCAGCGACCAGTTGATCCCTCAGAAATAATACTGGTTATATTTATTTTTAATTAAATGTCTTATGCATTACTTGAAGTTCGCGAATCCTTCAAGAAAAAATTCTAAAGTTTTAAATTATGACAGATATGAAAGCTTTGTTATTTTAGCAAATCTATCAAATGTTCTGATCTTGGAGTATGTGAACCAATCGAATGGAGACAAATCCATTGCAACAAAATGCTTTTGAAAACGTAACCCTGCGGTTCATCTATCTTTCCACTTTCGCAGTTCCGTAGCCTCACTTTCTTAATCTTTATTGGTTGCCTTTGGCGACCAACTGGTTCGCCAGGAATATTGGCTGGATTTAATTTCAGTAAAATCATTTAAATATATTTTTTTAAGATCACGATCCCAACAAACTTTAAAAATTAAAGCTATGTCATTTAAATCATCTTACATACGGTTTTTGCCGTCTTCCCCGTTATCTGGATGTCCTGGGTTAAAGTCCCGGTTCAGGCATAGTTGTTCTTTATCTGTTCTATCTTTGATGTGTTTGAATGTGCCCCCAGTAAAACGGGGCTGTGCAAGAGAATGTGATGCGTGAGTAGCTGTTCTCTATGTGATATGCTGTCTACTTCTGTAAGCCCAGTGTGATACTTACTGGTACAGGAAGATTTTTATTGTTGTAGTTGATATCATTCTTGGTCCCGCTTTACAACGAAAGAAGGGTTACAGTAGCTTCTAAGGCATGGACCCCTGAGCATCCGAGGGCAGAAGTGTGACTCACACACGTCACAAATCCTTTTTACGTGGCGGACTTCATTCATTCATTCATCCACAGATCGTAATTTAGATCTGAAGCAGAGAACGATCACCTCTGACCCAGAGCCCCCAGTGATATTACTCTCGACATGGAGGACTTTGCGACCACGACAGATTTAACGTGCTCCAGCCACCACACACACGAGGAGACTTCGGCCGGCGGTCAAGTCTCCTCGTCCTTCTTCAAGGCGGTTTTCTTAATTTAAAAACTGTTTTTCAAGCGTGGCAAATTTACCTTTAAAACCTGTTTTTTTTTTAAAAAAATTCAAGTTTGAAAACCATCAAACCGCAGTTAAAATTATAATTAAACACATTTTTTTATAAAATCAAATTTAAAATCATAATAGTAAATAATCCGGTACCTCTGATTCAATGATGTCACTGGTTTATAGTCCAATCAGCTATTTGAATAGAACTATCCAGATTCAAGACTATACTGAGAACGAAATTCCAAGTAAACGCCGGAGATTAAGGTATTGTGAAGTCAAGTCTTCACTTTGGCGAAAGCCTACCCTTCAGGGAATAATCGATTCGAGAGCCTCCAGGTGGATGGCTTGCGGTAAATAGTCTAGCTGTCTGCTAAACTTAACTGAATCAAATGTTTGGTTAGCGGAAACAACTCCCTTCCAATTCTCGTCACCGATAGAGCACAAACCTTCTGGGGTTTAGAACGTTCGATAGCGAATCACACGAATAACCCTATTGCTGTTTTCAATTAACATCATAGTCCACTTCTTTTCGCCTGCTATTATCCGTTACGATGATAATTTTTGTTGTGTTTAGGGTTATTAAGTTAATGACTGAGTTAATTTTTTTCCTTTTTTTTGCAAAACTATGAATTTTTTCCTTTAAAATTCTTAATATTTGGACAGGATTCTTTATAGTGGCGTCCTGGCACAGAGATATCGCGTATTCCTCATGATTTGGGCATCCAGGATTCGAGTCCGGTTAGGACATAGTTGTTTTTCTGTGTGCTACCTGTGAGGTGTATGAGTGTGCCCCCTCCCAGCAAAATAAAGGGGATGTGCAAAGTGTGTGTGTGTGTGTGTGTGTGTGTGTGTGTGTGTGTGTGTGTGCGTGCGTGTGTGTGTGTGTGCGTGCGTGCGTGCGTGTACATCATTCTTATATGAGCTAGAAGACAGACTTCTACCTTCGACTGCTCAAGGGTCCATACCCTCAGAAGTTACTGCACCCTTCTTTCCGTTGTAAAGTGGAACATCATCAGGGTTCTTTCTCAAACCGTTAGAATTTCGTACCTAAGTCTATATTTTGGATATTATACTGATTTTTATGTTTACATTTACATGCGTTTTAATGTTATTTTACGTCTTTAGAAGCTATTTTCTCAAATATAGAGTATGATAGAATTTTCTAACGAAAAACTTCATAAATTAAAATCTAATGAATATTTTTTTGTTCAAATTTGGTATAATAATTTCTCACTGTGTTCTGCAGTTTCTGAGAAGAATGATTTATCTATTCTTTTAGAAATATTTTATATTAGTTTTAGTGCTTCATAATGTTAAAAAAAATTAAAATCTTATGTTATTTATCAGTTGAAGGCTAATATTAGAATAATGGAGAAAAATACAGTTTAGTTTTTAGTTCAGGTCCCAGATAACATATTCCTTAAGATATCTGCAACATTTTAAGTAAATCATTTGAGAAAAAACCACCCAATTAGAAGATTTTTGCTTTATAACTCTTTTTAACTACAACAAAAAAAGCAATTTTTTTTTAGTTTTGAAAAAAAAATTTGGCATTTAATTGGTATATTTTAGTTTCAAAAATATTTTCTCAGTCTTTTTTATGTAGATATTCAAAAATATAACATTTTTCTTTTTCTTTTTTTTAATTCATCCCCCGCAGGAATTGCATATACCAACGCGGCTAGTTTAAAGTTACCTCTTAATTTGTAGAGCGCTATAAATCAAGATTATAAATAAAATTAAGAAGCATGAAAGAATTATAAATAGCTGAATTCCATAAACGAGTAGATGCTCTAATAATCTAAATTCGGATTTAATTGTCATTACAAGAGGTTGGTCTTACCTAAACACTCCCCACCTTCTATGAAAATCAACCCATCCAAGCCTCCCAATTTCTGCGCTCTTCTTTCATTTACGGTATTGACTTCAAAAACCTCACATATAATCTTGGCGACTCTTAGTTCTGAATTTTGTGGTAATAAAAAAAGTATCAAATGTCGTAAATGTACTTTTTTTTTCTTTCGCCGTAATTCCTTTGACAGCAAGCCGAAAAATCAATGCTAAAATTGAACAGACGTAAATACTGACAAAATTCAGACCTGTTAGGAAATATCTGATATTAAAGATTGCTAAATAGCAATTCAGTGTCCCTACAGATAACAGCATGAGAAATACGGCGGGAATTCTTCTTCAAACAATTCTTGAAAGTACCAAAAACAACTAGATTCAGCGCAAAATAATTACAGTATCCACCTTAATGCGGCTGAAGGGCAGGCCGGATAACAAATATGACGAACATGAGTTCCAGGAACTCATTTCACTGCCAACCAATACAAGACAGAGCTTTGCATACCCAAACTCAATGCTATATTGCGCATTTTCTCACTTTTTAAGGCCCTATCACACGGTGAAATTCCTTCAGCACTTTCGACGGCACGCGATGACGAAAGTGACGTCACTTGAGGATTTGCTGTCTGGTAAACCTAAAAACTTAGGTTCACGTTATAATGTATTTATCGCTCTTTATCCGTTTCTCCTACTTAGTGAATATCGGCAGTTTTCTTATTTCATAATTCGTGGGATTCTAGTCAAGACGTTGCTTTAATTTGCAATTAAATCCGGGATAATTTTTTTAAGTGATCCCATTAGGCTTCAATGAATGCAAAAGCATTACAATAATAGCTGTAATTTTTTAAAATAACTCAAACTATCTTGAAATTTGTCCATTGCAATTCTATTGACACATTATCGAATTAATTGAAATTGAATCACTTCTGCTTCAAATTTAATTTTTTAAATGCTTAATACAATGAATATAATAAGGATTGTAAAATGAGACAAGTTGTACATTTATCGAATTTGAAAATACTTTTCTAGCCATTTTTTCCTTTGAATGTCATTTTCATTTCTAATAGTATCAATCTTTTTGTTATTTATTGTAAATATTTATCGTGTCATTCTACTAATTGTAATGTTTTTATCAAAATTAATAACAATGAATTCTGTAAAATAATAAAACTTTTTAATTATTCTTAGTAACAGTTTTGTAATTATTTTTGTTGTAATAATGACAAGTTAGTAGTAGTTTTTGTAGTAATAATGATAATTGTTACTAATTTATCAAAATTAGTAACAATGAATTCTGTAAAATAAGGAAACTTTTTAATTTTTCTTAGTAACAGTTTTGTAATTTTTTTTGTAGTAATAATGACAAGCAAAAAAAAAAAATGCTCCTTTTGTGTTTGTATTTTATAAATTCCTTTAAATGCATCTTATCAATATTAAATTTAAAACAAAAATATATTGAAAAGAAAAATGATTTGTGGGTGTGCATCCAATTAAGCTTAAAAGGTGCATACCATCATAAATAGTGCTGAAATTTTAAAATCAATTTTAAGTACCTTCAAAGTGCTTATTTTTCTGGAAAAGTGAAAATAAAACAAAAATTCATAAATAAAACAGAAGAGGAGTGCCAATACATTTAAAACAAAATTAAATAACTTTTGAAATCTAATGATTTTTGTCTATATGAAAACTGATATTTGTTGGATCCATCTCGACAAATTTTAGGTTTTGTGTATAGTATAAAAATAAAAACTACTATTTCTAGATGTGAAGTACAAATAATTAAAGTTAGGAATTTGAAATATGGCAAGAAATTGATTCTGGAACATAAAAAATTCACTAAGAACATATTTTTTGGAATTTTAATTAAAAATAAAAACAGGATTTAAATGCATTACCACCATGTCATTGAATAAGAAGTATTTTTTACTCTTTTAAATTTGATTGAATGTTTTTCACCTCCTTTTTATTTAAAAAAAATAATTTTTGAGAATGTATATTGGACTTGATTTGTATTTATCATTCCTTTAAATAATTTTTATTTTCCCACATCAGTTCAAAATTATAAAACAATTCATCAAATAGGATTCTTCATTTGATAAATATTTGTAAATTCTAAGGCAATACACTATTTAGTCTCGCTCATTTCTAAAATTACTTTTAAAAAAATGAGTTAAATGGGTTTTTTTATTTTATTTGCAACTCCAGAGCTTTTTAAAAAAAATCTTTGTGGATTTATTACCAATATTTGTGAAAAATAGGAATCATTAAATAATTTTCATTCAATAATAATAATCAAAAATAAATTTTCCAAAATATGTTATTGCATTTTCCTTAGTTTTTTTTTCAAAGCTTAAGTATTAAAACTTCATTTATCTTTACATAGATAATAAAAAACAGGTTTTTCGAAAAATTTCAAATTGCCAAACATAAAAGAAATACCTCCACATTACATCAGGAATGAGAAGCAATAAAACACTGGTTTTTTAGGCTTACTATTTCCAAATGTGTGGCTATTCTATGCAACTTTCTCAATGCAAATGTATAATCAGAAATCATTCTAAATTAACTGTTAATTTGTTAAATTTAAAAGAAAAAAAATGTAGAAAAAGAAGCCTAAATTTTATTGTCTATCATACAAAAGGTGATTTAGTGTTTTGCTAATGATAAAAGTATGATCATTTTTCTATTTTTGTCAAAACCAAATATGTTTTATATTTCTGCAACATTGAAGGAACATCTAAGTATTAAAATTTAAAATCATTATTATATTTTTCACTCTAACATTGGAGTTAAATTTTTTTAATTATATAGAAGCTGTTTACAAACTATTTAAGGAATTACTATAATCAAAAGATAATACTATTATTTGAATAAATAAAGGCTGAATATGGCCAAATATATTTCACAAAAAGAAAACAATTCACATCAGCATTAATATTGTTACGTTTTTAGCGTAGCGGGTTCGGATTGAATGGACTTTATATGAGGACAGCACAAACAAATTTATTTACAGCTATTTACAGGTATATACAGGATGACTTGGGAAAAGTAAAACTTCAGAAAACACAGTCCAGCAATAATCAGTCACTTACAGCGTAAATACAAGTCTTACGCACAATAAACACGGTTTGCAAAACAGCTATAGTATAGCACAGCAACAGTCAATCACAGCGAGCTCAATAACACAGCGTTAACAGCAAACGCAAACACAGCTCAAGCGAAAAGCTACAAGTAAGCGAAACGCTTCTCTTCTCAAAGAGCGAGATCCACTTTGAGCGATCGACTGCCAGGAAGAGGCAACCCACCTCTTATATAGTCGGGCGAAAGCGTGGCCGTGCTACGGCGGAAGTTCCGAGAGGTTTCCGCGGTAAGGGAGAAAAGCCTCGGCGCAGCCAGACTTCTCTCGGGGTTACCAGAACATTCTTCCCGCCAAGTCAACCCGGTTGGCGCGGAGTATCCCGTGAAGCGCGGTCAGCGTTTTCACCTTTGGCGTGCGTTTTGCTCGCTCGTAACAATATATTTTTTTTTATTTACTTAAAAATATCCTGTTGGATCTCTAAAAATTCCATCACAAGTTCGAAGATCCTTCTAGAGAACTATTCCCCATACGGTAGTATAAGTTGCCCCACAGAATGGGAAAAAGATACCGAAACTATTTTTAGTATTTAGTAATATGCAAGATTAAATGCATGCATTTTTAGTATAGTAGCGCCAATTACGCCATTCTTGGCATGCTACGTCACTTCCAAAGTTTCACATGATTGGTTGAATTTCGTTTGTAAACAATATTTCCGTCACTATCGTGGACATTTTCAAGCAGGTTAGAAAAAGTTGACGATGACGGAAATCTTGCTTGACCGGTTGCCTGCGAGCACAAATCAACAACTGACGACGAAAGTGCTGACGGTATTTCGCCGTGTGATAGGGCCTTTACAGAGTACTAAACCCATCATTTATCTCAAATCACGTGGAATGTGAATGCGGCCGCCGCCCAGTGAATCATAGGAGCAGTTGCCTCTAACGTGTCGAGTTAAAATGAAAAAGCTCTGTGTTCGCAATCTATACATAGTATAAAATGAAGTCTCCTGAAAGCATCTGTATGTTTAAAAGACAAAAACTCAAGAAATAGTGAACGGATATCGGAAATATTTATACCATTCTGTGAAGTGTTTATTGGGGAAGTTTCCAGTACATTAAAATCCTATCAAAATAAAAAGGAGGGCTTTATAATTGCGATGTTAACTTTGGACCCATCCAAGCTTTCGCAAAAATCTCAAAGAGCACAAGTGCAATCAAGAGTTGTGATATGTATATGCGATTCATTTCTTTGTTTACGCCTGATTTTAAACAGAGATTCAAATCTCATTATAGCAAAAAGAAATAAATCCAACCTTGGTGGGAATACATTTCATGCCAAAAAGTTTCGTTTGTTGCGTGATAAGGAAAATGAAGAGGAAAGATACGTTCGGTTAGCTAATATCAGAGAAATAATGTCTACACTCAGGAAAGGAGAGTCTTTTAATGAGCGAAATTACCGTCTTTCTTTAAATCGCACTGAAATTGAATAGCGGACATAGAATGAATCTTCAGAGAAACAAAATGATCGCTTATGGTTTGTCTACGGATATATCATATTTTTACCTTTTGTAACAGTCTAAATATTTCTGAATGTATGCTATGAAAAATGGTTTTGTAGCTATTTTTGATATTTTCAAATATATCTTTATGTTTGTTGGATGTTGCGTAACATGCCCGTGTCATATCGGGTGGAGGCGAGATTTAAGTTTAAAGCTCACTTTTCTTCTTGGATGCTATGCCACAAGCAACGCTGTGAGGGCACTGCTAGTTTATACACCGCAATGTAAGTTTCATGAATTTATTAGAGAAAAAGTAAGTTAAAGTTTATCAACTGTTCTCATTTTAACATAAATTCTGTATTCCCTAACTTAAATGGTGAAAACACAAACAAAACATCAACGAAAATCATTAATCTAATTCTTAAGAAAACTGGCTCAAATTGATTTTATTTTTATCTGATGAATGATTACACAGATATGAAAAGATAACTCAAGGATACGAGTCAAAACTTACAGGTTTAGTTTTTGAAAAAGTCCTTAATAGAGGACTGCCTCTGCATTTTAGCCCAAGCAATGGACTAAAATGTATTACACATTTCCAAGGCCTTGGTAATATTGACAATGCAATGCCTTGCCTTCTTCACTTAATATAAAAAAAAAGGCCGGATACTATGGAATCCGAATAGTCACGAGCCGGATACTCCAGAATGTACTGCATTAAATTGTGATACAGCACGGGAGTGCACTGTAATACAATAATTCTCAAAATTTATAATTATTGTGATTTTATATCTTTAAACCTTCCCACTTTTATCAAAAGGAAAATAACACAGCTTTTTACGAATTTTATGCATTGCTTTTTAACTTGAAACAAAAAATTGGTATAATGAATTATTCCTCTGCTACAATCAGACAAAAGGTAAATTTAAATTCTTCGATTGCATTAGAATAGGAATTCAGCAATACCAAATGTTAAAACATGATAGTCAATGAAAAATCTCGATACAAAGAAGAAAGGACCATTGTCTAAAAGATATAAGGATATAAAAAGCTATTTTTTTTCAATGCGATATCTGTTATTTATAGTGCCAATAAATAACATTAGAGCCATTCAAAGAGAATGAAAAACATTTCAACAACAGAAGTTGACTCAAGCCGGTCAAGATAAAACTTCCGATCTGTCTTTTCTTCATACCGGTCAAACACCAAGGAACTAAAAATAGATTTAAAACAGCAGTTATTTTGAAGATAGACATACTTCCGCATCTCACTTTTTAACTTTTGATTCAACTGTCAATCAAAGATGAAAAGATACAGCTAGAAAACATGTAGTAAGTATATGCAGAGAGAAAATGCTAATTTCTTTAAAAATTAAATGTATGCTTTCAACAACATAATAAAGCATTAAATAAACAGTTCCATCATTGCTATAAGATATAAATAAATTACTTTTGGTAATCATCCTAATTTTATTTTCTTAGAGTAAAAAGATTTTTCATCAATCTTGTACATGATTTATTTAGTTTTATCTCACACAAAAACATTTATTTAGTTTTATGTCATATAAAATAAAATCTGCAAAATCTTTTTACTACAGTATGATTGTTCTATAATAATTGCTAAAACTCGCAACGCATCATTTTTATTAGACTACATTTATTTTAGGAATTTACCTGCACTGCCGTTACAACAGCAATTAATCAGTCACGTTTTGAAATCCCCATACAATTTTCATTCAACCAATAATGAAACCAAAAAAATATTTTCAGTGTCAAAAATAATAAAATAAAGTTTTTGTAAAATATTCTTTTTCATTTTCAAAAAACTAAACTGTATTATGTAGTTTTAAAACACAGTATCACATGTAAAAACAAGTTATAAGTCATACACTTAAAATTTGAAAGAAGTAAGGTACTGGGATTTATAGCAACAAGTCATAAACTTCTTAATTTTTTTTCAATCAATTCAATTTAAATATGAATCAGGAAATTCTGGAATTTTTTTTGTTTGAGGATATAGATAATTATTTACGATATAAATACACAAAATTTCAAAATTCAAATTTAATAAAATTTACAAATGTTCCCATTTTTATTACACTAGACAAAAATGTTGAACAGGACCAGATTAGACCTTCCAATGTTATTCTTTTACTCCTCAAATTTTCAAAGCACAATTATTATTATTATTTTCAATTTAATTTAATGTTAATACAACGAATTTTTTGTAGATATAATACAGAAATAGCAGAACGTTTACCGTTTTTCTGAAATAAACGTTTAATATTCTAAAAAATTGTTTCAATAATACATATTACATATGTGTTTTCGGGAAAAATTAAATAAATTAAAATGAATGATTGTATCTAATAGACTAAATAAATGATTCTATTTAGAATTAATTTAAAAAAATTCTAGATACGATCTAAATAACATTTGATGATACGAATAAATTTTTTCAAATCATTAAGCAAATTTTTTTTTTTAGAATTATAAAAATAAAACAATACGAATACGAATAAGCGAAACATTTAATAATGCGAATGAAATCTTTCAAATCATTAAGCAAAAAGATTTTTTTTTAGAATTATAAAATAAAGCAATATAAAATTTTCAATTTGGAATTTCACTACAATATACTTCAAAATTTATCTAGACAACACTCACTTTTAATCTGAATTGAGTTCAGTTAAACGAGCTTAATAATTTAAAGAAAGCTCAACTTCAAAATAATGCAAAGAGATAAAAATCTCCGAGTGCTCAAAACTAATTTTCAATTTTTCCTATTTAATAATGGACGCTGATGTTTAAAAAGAATTAAATATTGAGATTCTTTTAAGCAGTTCAACGCTAATTTTTCCCCTCTCTCCCTTTTCTTATTTTTATACACTGAAAATAAAGAGGGATAAATTTTCATGAAAGAAAAGAGTTTGACACGCACGCGCGTGGCCCAATTTCCGCTACTAAAGAACAGTGATAAATCGACTCAGTGACACTACGATGCTAACCGAAACCGTGTACATCAATAAAAATAACCGAGTCTCTCTCACAATGAGGAACTGCTATTACGGTATCAAAGTACATGCCACAGCATTTTCTGTTCGGTTGCACTGTGTTCGTGTTCGACGTAATCGTCTGCGTCATCCGCGATAAAGAGGCGGAGTCGTAGTATCAGACGATCCAGGAAATGCCACACGCATTTCTGCATTTTCCCGCCTTTTCTTGAGTGGCTGATAGTAACGCGATGAAAACGTTTATTTAGCTGATTTTTTTATTATTATTATTCATTCGAATGACGTTCATTTATTAATAGAAATATTTCCATCGCGATCGTCTGCGCATTTTCTGCAACTATGTCGGAAGGATTGCAGGGTAAGAACGGAACTCGATAAGAAGGAAATATCTCACACCGGAACGTCTTAAGAGCATTCTGTTCTATTGTTAACGCGTATACGCTTAAAATAAATACTGCGAACATCAATAAAAAACGAACGACATCATTTCCATAATTCCGAACAGCTAAGAAAAGATGCAGAAATAAGTTTGAAGGAAAGGAAGTATGTAAAAGATGCAAAGTAACAAGCGAAGTTTGAACTAATATCAATAAGTTCCAACTTCACCAATTAAGATTTTAAGAGTTTAAAAAATTAAGTTTTCCACAGTTTTAACAACTTTTTCAAATGCATAAAAAAAGTAATATAAGTAAAAGTAATAATAAAATAAGTAAAAACAAAGAATTAAATTGTTGTAGAAACACTAATCCACTTGTTGTAGTTGTAGAAAAATTAATAAATCATCCTTCAAACATGATAAAAATTTTGAATAACTTAATATCAGTTCTATACATTGAATTATTAGCAATTCAATTAACTTGCATCATTTAATTCCCACAAAAGACTGAAAAGTTTAACTGACTCTTTTTTTTTTTAATCTGCCAGATAAAAATAGGGCATTTGGAAGAAAAAGGAAGTATTGAATCCGATGAAACTCCATTAGTTACAGTTACAGGGATCGATTCAATTTCAAAGAAAATCTGACTTGAGAATTGATTAAACTCGATGAGAGATTGATTCCTAAACTTCATGGCTTTAAAAATAAAGATCAATTTCTATGTAAGAAAATCTCAAAGTTCTCAAAAAAAATTTGTTATAATGTGAGAACATCATGTTTTCATTAAGGTTTTTTGAATAATTGTAGGCTCAAAATCGCTTAGACAATGCATAAAGCATAAATAGAAATATTTATCATCATTTTGACACATATATTTTTTACCTGCTTTTACCAGTGCTGCAATATTATTATGTATGCTTCCTTGCAAGCAATAGAGTTTTTAAAAGGTTGACCTGCTTTTACCTGTAATGCTTTTTCGAAATGGTTTAATCTGGTTAATGACTTAAACTAATTAAGACAAATAATGACTTAAAAATAATAATGTTCTCGCATGATAATTCGAAATTTGCGATCGTAGATCTCATTTTCTTTCTTTTTTTCATATTATGTTTTTTTAATGTTTATACTATTATTTGCTTTTTTTTATTATTGATGATCTTTTTAAATACTGATTCGTGCCACGTTTACACCCCTTAGGCGAGCTAAATTAGTGTGGAAAATAATAATAAAAAAATAGCTGAAATCGTTAAACAGAAATAAAATAAACAAAAAAAACGACAAAAAGAAAAATGAAAATGGCACGACCATTTTATTGACTTTCAAACATGTCCTTACATTTATTTTCTAAATTCCAGTTTTGCTTAGTTTAAAAATAAATATAAATTTTATAAAAATTTAAACAATTTGTAAATATTGATAAATATCAATTGTAACATTTCCTCGAAGTTGCAATCCTCTTCGTACTGTATCAAATTCTTTTTTTAATGATCTTTTCATTACCTTTGTCTTCATTACATTACACAACATTTTGCAAAGCGTCACAGTTCAACAACTGAAATGTCTTCATCAATGTGGAAAAAAACCAGATTGTTCTCCACTTTCTTCAGCGGATGTCATTTTAAAGGCCGCCATTTTTCACGGCAGACGATTTGGCAAATTTTGATGGATCTACTACAAATGGGAAAAAGAAAACATTTGCAACGAAAACGATAAATTGAAAAGATTTGCTTTATAAAAATTTTATTTCGTTATTTGGAAAATAGATAACATGTGAACGCCATTAAAAGCCAAGATTTTATTATTAAAAATTTCATTAAATATTAAACTTTGTTGAAAGAATTCCGTTCAACGCAGATTATACTAAATGAAAAAGATTAAGCGAATGAGCGATAAAGGAAAAAAAAATGGTTTCAAAAATGTTAGAGAAGAATGTTCGTGAACATTTCACAATTTGAATTTCTATTTATTTTCAGGTAAAACGCGAAAGAGCTTTTTTCATCATTGTTTTCTATTAGATGTCGATTATTTTTAACACCAATTCATATCTCTAAAACATGAATAAAATAATTTCAAATAAGGACGAAGCAAATGTTCAAATGTCCTAAAGTGTTATAAAATGAAACATGAAAAATTTAGTCAATAAAATCTACCACTTTAACGGAATTGCTTATTTCGACTGAAAAATGAGTACATATAAAGAACTTTTACAGCTATATATATATATATTGGAGTACTTACGAAATAAATTAAGACTTATTCTGAAAGCGATTTATTAGAAATATGCATATGAGATTTCCGTTTTATTTATCCCCCCATTTGAATATTGCTAAGCAAATGAAATCAATATGTACAATATCAGTAAAGGGTTTAAAAACATTTTAATACACATATAATTATTTCTAAGAGACGGGATGAATAAATTATGCAACTGATGAGAAATATTTCATGGCAATAATATATATGAGTTAATTTTTAAAAAAAATTATAAAAAAGTGAAAAATTATGAATAATAATTTTAAAAAACAGAGACAAACGATTTTTACAATGTAAACAAATGGGGATGAGTTGAAGTAACCCTTCCAAAATTTTCACACATCTTCTCTAAAAATTAAATTATTATCTGATATAAGAGTTGTGAAACTTGGGCGAGACGTGAATGTTACATGTGCGACGAATTTTATTTTCAGAATCCCATCATGAGTGTTTTGTTCTTCATAGTTAGGTAACTCATACCAGACTCAAAGACCCACATTAAGGCACATGAATTTTAACCATAAAACTGAATTACTGGACCGCCTCAATAGTAAAACTGGTGTGAACTGTAGTTGAGTCCTAAGAATCATCACCGGCTACAGTATAATCCTTCCCGTAGGAAGTACGCCCCGTCATCGATGGAGGGTCTACCCTCCCCATCTGTTAGTGTACCCTCCAGGATGGCGAGATCCACCCACCATGCCAGAAATCTCTATATCATTTCGAGGTGCCCACCCCCGAGGGAGATTTCACAGTATGGTAAAGAAAACCGAATATGAACCTTTTTTTTCCAGTCAGAGAGATCAAAATTTAACAAACGAAAAAAATGCCATTAGTAACAGTGCCTTATTGCAAATTTAGTTTATATGATTAAATGCATTTATAAATTATAGCGTTTAGATTCATGCGAATATAAAAAATGATCAACATCTCTTTGATAGATTAGGTTCAAGAATTTGCACTTCAGATATTAGCACTTACGCACCAATTTTATTCATGTAACTCTTTATGTTTTGTAGTAATCGTACTCACTAATATTCGGACAGACAGGCAGACGGTACGTGAAAGTCTTTAAATCAAAATTTGATTTAGTGTTAAAAAAAATACTAAATTTTATTTATCCAGCTGTTAATGTTACAAAATCGTCATTATAACAGAAAGACAGATATAAATCCAAAAGTAAATTTTTCGGGGTCAGAGGAAAAATTTCTTATATCTGAAGGTTGATTTTTTTCCACAATTCTTTCCCTAGGTACACTAGAACAAAACATTGAAAAAAATCATGTTTTCCTAATCAGTCTTATATAAAACTAGCCGCCCTTGGCGACCAGTCGGTTCGCCAGTATTAATGCTCGCTAAAATTTTCATATAATATTTTATTTAGCTGTGTCTCATAACAGGTTTTTCATCAAAATATTTTAAACCAAACAAATTTTGATAATCATATAATTCATTTAGAGTATTATTTATGATTATTTTCTTCAGATGTTCTGTTTACTGTACTACTCATCTTTCTCTTTCTATCAGAGCAATGATTATCCCGGAATGGATATTTTACTTAAATGGTGGAGGGAAAGGTCTAAAATTCTACATTTTTATAGAATAATGCGATTCAAATTTTCATAAATGTAAACACACTGAATAAAGAAAGACACAATTGGTTTTCAAGAGATGCGAAAGTTTAAAAAAAGCTCGGAAAATGCCGCGCACAGAGGAAATAATATTGATACACACACATCCTTCTTTTCTTTTCTTTTTTTTTTTTCTATCCTTTTTTTCTTCACTAATTTTGTTTCTACAAACCCTATTTTCACTTTGTTATTCTTTTTTTTTTCTTTCGTGCCGAAATTTTATTTTGAGCAGGCATAGATTAAATATTCATACAGACTAATAATAAAAGCAGCTATTTTGTTTCTTTTTTAAACATCCCGTTATCTATGAATGAAAACCAACTGACTTCGCTCATTTCTTTCTAAACAAATGATAATTTATTACTTCCTGCTATCTCACTCAGTTGGCGTGGGGGAAGGAAATGCAGATTTTTGGCGGGAAAGTTAGAAAAGTGTCGTTTTAACTATTTTCCTCGCAGTTTTTTCATTTTTTCTCTCCATAAGAACCATCCTCGTGTCTTAACGAAACTATTAAACAAAAAATTAGCCGAATCGGTCGAGCCGTTCTCCAGTTTTGCGCTTAGCAACGCATTTCGAGCTCCATTTTTATTATAATAGATGACCAAACAAATAAAAAAATGTGTTTTATTTAACTTATCAAAGAGCATATTTTACCAGTTTAACATAGAAATTATTTGTTCCTATGTGAGTCAGTGACGTTAAATGTGTTACATTGAAGTGATAATAAATAGAATTTTATAAGCTAATTAAAAAAATCTTTTATAGTTAAAAAAAACTTTCTTTTTCATTTTGAATGTAAAAAATTGAGAATAATCAGTAAAATGCAAGACCTCTGCGCAAATCCATGAAATCCCTATCAATGCAAATCACTGGACATAAATATTCACTGATATCTGTGAGCACGTGGCACTTATCACCAGCACGACAATGCCGGGAAATAAATAACTCTCGACACTCCACAACTGTAGCAACAGAAATATTATTACCAATAAAATAATGAGTCTAAAAGGGGCCTTGAAATTGTTACTCTGGTTGTTCTTATTCGCTTAATTAAACAGAATCCAATCCGATTATATTTTTTGAATACGTTTACTCAATACAATTAAATGCTGTAAGCTTGTTTTGTGTTTAATCCGAATGTAGAACACGAAAAAAATAAGACTTTTTTAAAAAAATAAAAATTTGTGAAAAAAAGGTCAATAAAAGAGATGTGTCTTTTGTTAAAATACATACACCATGATTATTTTTTTAAAAAAATTCTCAAGAGAAAAGTTAAACTTTTATTGTTCTATGACTATGGGAAATGCATCATTTTTTACAAATAAAATATTAAAAAAATTTCATTATAATAAATTTAAAATAAGACTTTTTGAATTTTTTAAGCAAAAGCCAATAAATACTGGTTACTAATAAAGGTTCTATATATGGATCAATTATTTTTATTTTTAAGTTATATTTTTTGGAGGATGGAGTGGGAAATGACAGACATTTTTATGACTCCACTAGCCGCCTATGGCGACCAGTCGGTTCGCCAGTATTAATGCTCGCTAAAATTTTCATATAATATTTTCTGTAGCTGCGTCTCATAACAGTTTTTCACCAAAATATTTTTAAACCAAACAAATTTTGATAATCATATGATTCATTTGTAGTATTATTTAGTATTATTTTCTTCAGATGTTCTGTTCCTTGTACTACTCATCTTTCTCTTTCTATCCGTACAATGATTGTCCTGGAATTGCTATTTTACTGAAATGGTGGAGGGAAAGGTCTAAATTTCTACGTTTTTAAAGAATAATGGATTCACATTTTCATAAATGTAAACTCACTAAACAAATAAAGACACAATTGGTTTTCAAGAGATGCGAAAGTTTAAAAACAGCTTGGAAAATGCCGCGCACGGAGGACATAATGGTGACACACACACCCTTTTTTTAATCCTTTTTTTCTTCACTACTTATCTTTCTACAAACCCTTTTTTCCCTTTGTTATTACTTTTTTTCTTCCCTGCCCAGACTTTATTTTGATCAGGCATAGATTAAATATTCATACAGACTAATAATAAAAGCAACTATTTTCTTTCTTTTTTAAACACCCCGTTATCTATAAATGAAAACCAACTGACTTCGCGCATTTCTTTCTAAACAAATCATAATTTATTACTTCCTGCTATCTTACTCAGTTGGTTTGGGGGAAGGAAATGAAGATTTTTGGCGGGAAAGTAAGAAAAGTGCCGTTTTAACTATTTTCCTTGCAGTTTTTTCATTTTTTCTCTCCATAAGAGCCATCCTCGTGTCTTAACGAAAATATTAAAATAAAAATTAGCCGAATCGGTCGAGCCGTTATCTAGTTTTGCGCTTAGCAACGCATTTCGAGTTCCATTTTTATTAATATAGATAGATTATTATTATGGGATATGCAGCCCTTTTAAAAGTAAAGGAACAAAAAATATTAAAAAAAATCAATTCCTACTTAGTTCAAAAAAGAAAATTTTTATTTTAGTTGCTTTTTATTAAATAATTTCAATCAATATAAATAATTTATCAAAAAAATGACTGATTTTCGCAAGAATTGAAATCGCATTCTTCGCCTTCACGCGAAAAATACCGAAATCCTCGCCTTTTACCGATTGGAGCTACTTGCCTGTTGATTTCAATCCTCACTACCAACTTCTAAAACTCTATTTAAAGTATTAATAATGAATTAAATTTAATGATTGAATTAATATGTGAAAAAAAACTGTATTGGCATCGGGTGTCATCCCTTACAAGTTTTAAATAAATAATTATCTTTTTGAAAGAACAGAAACATATGTACTATCGTTTCCGTTCATTGTTTTAATTCAAATTAATTCATATTTGAATGAAGCAACCCGTACGCATCAATTAATACAATTTTAATATGAAAAAACCGCACAAAAATAAATTTTAAAAACTAAAAAACAAAATATATACTTGGAATATATAATAGTAATAATAAAAACTTTAGAAAATATGCGGGGGTGGGGGTATGAATCTTCTTTTTAAAAACAACCGCTTCATACAAGAAGAATGGAAAACTTATTATTTGAATAAAAACGTTACAAGAGAAAATATTTAAAAATAGAAAAGTGGTTTAATTTAATAGCTTGAACAAAGGGAGGAAAAATTTGCATATAAATAAGGCTGATTTTTTTATACGGCGGAGAGCGAAACATCAAAAATAAATTTAATTTTAAATACGTAGTGATTACCATGCAATTTTTATTTTCATCTCCACAAATCATAATATTAATTCGAAAAATAAAAGAAAAAAATAATAAGTTTAAAAAAAACACAAAACTTTTTTTTTTTTTAATTCTGACGTAAATGCTATAATTTCCTGTTTTGTTTGCTCTGATTTTCCCCCCTCTTTTGTTTGCCCATTTCACAAAAACTTCAGACTAAAATTCTCGAAATTTCAAAAGCATTTCATAAATAGTAGACGGATTTGAGAGAAAGAGGGGAAAAAAAGCGAACAAACTGTGAAAATTGCAGTAAACAAAACAAAAAAAGGTGGGGGGAGGAGGAAATAGCTACACCAACTTTACCGAGGGGAGGGACAGAAAATATATTCCTCTACTCACCGCTGAAGTCATAGAGGCATTTTCTTTAAAAAAAAATCCTTCTTTTTTCTTTTTTTTTGTTGGTTAAAGGATAAAATTTCTTAGATATGGCTTCAACGGTAAACAACAAACAAACAGCGCCAGAATGAGGAAGATAAAAAGCTATTTCTCTCTATTAATTTGATGTCGAGGGAAAAAAAAGAAGAAAAATAGATCATCTCTTTTTTTTATCTACCGCACTGGATAATTAGAAAAAAAAAAGATAAAGCCCTTTTCTAAAAACAAGCACTTAAAGTTGCTTTTTTCATAAAAAGCTATTTTTCCGCAAGTCCCCGAAATTGGATTTTTACTATTTCCTCCCCAAAAAAAAAAAAAAAAAAAAATAGAAATAGCTAACCGTTGAAAACGACTAGCGGTCCTTTTATCATAAAATGTTAATTTAATCAGGTGAAACAAATAATATCGGAAGATTTCATTGCACAAAAAAATATTTGTTCACCTTTTTAAATTTCACGAATTTAGTCTTTCAGTGACATAGACTCTAATTCCAAGTAACTGTTTCTTTAAATTTCAATAAATGTTTTTTCATATGATTTTCAATGATCCCTTTTCATTTTGTTGAAACATATTTCACTGCTTAATCACATCTATCACTCGTTCGGTTTCGCTAATGTAAAGCTCTGATTGTTTTCTTCGAACAATTTCAATTTAATTTCAACTCTGCAACATATGAATGTTTTAAAAAATAAAATATTTTTGTTTATAAATACATGGCAAATTTGTAAATGTTTAATGTTTTTTAAACATATGAATGTTTTAAAAAATGTCTTTTAAAATGGTTGCAGTTATTTGAAATATATTCATATACTTTTTTAGCAACATTTTAAAATTCAATCCAAATATTTCAGGTGGTCAGTAGGTATATATCATATCTTTTTAATGACTGCTTTTTAATAATAGTGTTAAATGTTTAATTTATTATCAATATCATTTAATAATTTTTTTAGTTATTTAACCCCCTTTGGCAACACATTTATAAAAGCATTGATTATTTGTCTTTCTTGGAGGTGAAAGTGAATGACATGCAAAATACATTCGAAAATTCTGATTTAATGAACTAAGCAGCTTTCGATTTTAATAAAAAAGTAAAAGCAATAAAACAAGTTCAACTAAAAATTTAAATGAATAAAACTTTATTTTTCCTTTTCAATTTGCCAATTTATAATCCATTTTTAAATCAATATATTTTACTACAATGACTTCAAATATCTTCATAAACTTTTGAAACATTAGTTTTGCTTTTGTTTCTTTTAAAGCACAGATTGTTGACTCTTTTTTAACTTCATAATATCTAGAATAGATGATTTTTTTTCTGTAATCTCTCATTATCATATCATCAATTTTTCAAATTCTATTACATGGGGGTTTAAATATTTGATTGAATACTAAGAACATTTTGAAATTTAATGTCCTAAAATAATATAGATATGAATGCGGATGACAAAATCTAAAACAAAACAAAAAATATTTTCACTAAAATATAAACACGACCAAACATATTTTCAAAGAAATGTTTACTTAACACGCACTGGCATTCCGGTGAGCGTACATCGCGTCCGGGGTGTTATTTATTTGTGCGCTATCTTAAGTTTGCACAATGCAGATATTACCTCTAACCTCAGTTCAAACTGAGAATTCTGCATGTAATGTAAGAAAACGAACCTGAGAGGGTGATTGACAAATAAACTTAAGAACGTAAGGATGAGCACCTGGAGATAAGTTTTTGACCCAGATAAACATGATCTCCGAAAAAAAAATGTTGAGTTATACGAGGTGAGGTGTTGCTGGCTGATTATCAGGTCAGAATCATAACTTTGTCAAATTACCTGTCATCTCAAGGGCGACACAAGCAGACGAGTTTCAATGCCTGCCTAAAAGCCTCAAGTTGGAACTATGCCTAAAAGAAAATCTTACCATGAGAATGCGAACCTGGTGGTATACTATTTGAAAACTTATCCCAATGACGGTTTAGTTGGACAATGGGTAGTATCCCGCTTCTTGTCCTCAAAAAATGAGAAAAAATCTTTGATTGTAAATTTTGAGTTAATATGTTAGAAAATTATTATTTTTAAGTCATTATTTATCTTAATTTATTTAAATAATTAACGAATTTAAACCGGTTTGAATGAAACACTCACGAGACTTCTCGATTGGTTTTTATCGATTCCCCCCACACACGGTCTCTCTCTCTCTTATATATATATATATATATATATAATTTTTTAAAACCTTTATTTTCAACTTTTCTAGCTGTTTTGGAGCTCGACCGATTTAGATATGAAATAACAGCTATAATGTCACAGTTCTTCGTTAGCCCTTTAAAAACTCATCTGTTTTCAAAGAAGTATACG
>JAOUZG010041912.1:438537-480413 GCA_026289955.1 Argiope argentata
AGCGAAGAGAACTTTTCCTAGAATTTAACTCCAAGAATAACCGCTACTTCCCCTAGATGATTAAAATCCTCGCCAACATTTCCGTTCGTTAACGACGAATTAAAAAAAGAAAGGAGTATTTAACAAATTCATCCTACTCAAAATGGCCGCCTCATTACTTAAGCGGGAGAAGTCCACAAAGGAATCCAATACGGTGACATTAACGACTCCTCGATGTCTTTTACCGCCCTTTTATGACTTCCCATTATTCCGAAAAGTTCCACATCGGGACACTTACGATAAATTCAACTTCTGGGAAGAATGTAAACAAATACATGGCGGCGATTATACATTAGACGAAAAAAGAAAGAAACTGCGATTTCAAAATTTAATCGGGGCAAATAGATTTCAGGTAATGTGAGATTTAACACGCCATTAGGGAGTTTTTTAAACGAAGACATTATTTTAAATTGCTGAGATTCTATTCTGGAAGAATGGGCTAATAATGGAGGACAATGTGTCATCCCCAGAAATTGTGATAGGAGATTAAGAATATGCATTCCACTTATATTCTTAATGGTAAACACCTCATATGAGGTAATGGATTATTAGAGTTTCGAAAACGACCAAACAATTAGAATGTGGAAGTGAAAATTACTGATAAATATAATATATATCAATCAAAGGCTAATAAATTATGGACTTTAATATGCAAAAATATATATTTATTTAAAAAATGCCATGGACAATTACCAAATTTCTAAAAATTCATATAAAAAATGATTTCACTGTTTATGAGTTTAAAAAATTTAAGTGATTCCTGATTATGTATTAATTTATTAGAGTTAATAATTATAATATATATTTTAAAAAAAGTTGGGATTTTAAGATTGCAAAATACATCAACTTCGATTAAAAATTATTAAAATACAAATGATAAAATATAATTAAAGCTAATCTTTATTAAAAAACAGTTGGGATTTTAAGATTGCAAAAGACATCAACTTCAATTAAAAATTATTAAAATATAAATGATAAAATATAATTAAAGCTAATCTTTATTAAAAAACAGTTGGGATTTTAAGATTGCAAAGTACATCAACTTCAATTAAAAATTATTAAAATATAAATGATAAAATATAGTTAAAGCTAATCTTCATTAAAAAACAGTTGGGATTTTAAGATTGCAAAATACATCAACTTCAATTAAAAATGATTAAAATATAAATGGTAAAATATAGTTAAAGCTAATATTTACTACAATGATAAACAGAAATATCTTTTCAGAAAATCACAATGATTCGCACAAATATATTTTTCAATAAATAAATAATGCAAATCCGATATAATATTAGTGTCAGGTTGCCACATATTTTTTTCGCCTATGTGCTAATCCTAAAACTTTTTAATGCAGTCCTAAAATTGACTTCATAAATGATATTATTATATTTGAGACAACTAAAGATGGTGCAATCTTGGCACATTTTAAAACGGTTGGCGAAGAAACTGGAATCTGTTCTTAAGTTTTTAAAAAAACATTCAAACAATTCAAAAATTAAATTGTTTAAAATTTATATTTACTTATAATTAAAATGAATACATTGAGCAATAAATAAGCAATTTTATTAAGAATACTAACTTGATTTTCAGAAAGAAATTTATCTAAATAAAAAAAAATGAAATAAAGAACATTTTTATTCTGATTCCGGCAACATTTCGATATCAATTTAACAATTCTTTCAACATTTAACTCATAAACAGAATTTTTTTAGCACACAAGCTTTCATAATTTTTATATTACCTACTCAGTTGTTTACTACTATTTCCTTAGCAATATTAAATCAAAAAATAATATGAGATAAAGCACCAGACAAAGAAAATATTTCAAAAAGAATTTAATCATCAACAACTATTTAATCAATATGGCGGATGCAAACGATAATACTTAAAAAAATCATTTCATTTTACTTCCATAGCCGAATCACATAATGTCATGCATAGCCTAAGGGAAACAAATTTAATTTACTACTACTATTTTTCAAATTTAGAATAATTGCATCTCCGAGAACATTACACTAATTATAAGATAACGGATTTTCAATTAATTTTCATTAAAAATAGATTATTTTCGCATTATTCAGATTGAATAATTTTCTTTTTCTGGTGATAATCTTTGATGCTTTAACAAAGTGAAAACTTTATTATCACTAATGATTAATGTAACTCTAACAACATATTTCGCAATCAACTAATCATGGTTTTTTTTCCTCTTTTTTTTCTGGGTCTCTTATTACTTATTTTAATTCAATGGCCATATGGCTTACTTTAAAATATTAAAACATTCGAGTTGAAAATAAGAATACCAAACAGAATTAGAAAGACATTTAAGAAAAGTCGGACGAATATTCTAATTGTTTTTATTTTTGAATATCCTAATTACTTCAGAAAGAGAAAAAGAATTGATTAGAACTGCATACTAGGTTTTTTAAAGCCATCATTATTTGTGTTATAAACCACTACACTTGGGAAATTAAATTAAAGGACGTAGAATGTTTTTAAAAGCTTTGAAAGCATAGGTTGTCGAAATGCAGTGTTTACCAAAAATAAATAAATGAGTATGTCTGTTAACACTCAACAAAGCAGACCAGTTGAAGAAAAAAAAGCTGCGAACTTTGGCACATATATATATAATTTAAATTGCAAAAATATGCACATCAGAGTAATATTTATTAGAGAATTTGGTTAAAATAAAAAGTAATCTAAATTCTGAGAATCTTTTCATTATAACTTCCAAAAATACAACGTTATACTATTATGTTTTACATTTCAAAATTCAAAATATGATCTTTTTAATACAAACGATTTTTTGCCGTAAGATTTTTTTCTTTTGTAAAAATAATTTTAAAAAAAACAGAATGCAAATAACGTCAAAATGTGGTGTCTTTTTCTTAGTAAACTGCAGTTATACAAACTTCCACAGTCCAAAGACAATGTCTTCAATATATGTGGGTCTCACTCGAAACTGTGGTCCCAAAACTGAAAATTAGACACAACATCCATTTAAAACAAGTATTGCAAGAAAAATGGGGTAAAATATCTTCAGATACTACCGATAATTGGTCGAATCAGTACCATGTCGTTTAGAGGCCATTTAAAAATACAAAAGACATGCGATTAAATATCGACAATTCTTTTTAGGCGAAATATTGCAAAAATTTCCTTTGTGTACTCTCAACTTTTTTAAGGCAAAAATCTACGTATGTTTATTTAAAATGCTTCTGAAACTTTTCAATTTAGAAATTTTTCGTTGATTGTCTGTAGTTTTTAATTTAAATGTAACTATTTTTTGTGTATATAAATAAAAAAAAATTGCACTTCTTGGTAATGTGTTATTAATAATTAAATTCAGATTTATCACGTGAAAGTAAGGTGAACTCTCAATTATTTGAGCCACGGCATATCTCAGTTTGTGGCTTAAAAGTACGATCATAATCATGTATAAGAGATTTAATTGAAAATAAATATAACCAATAATCCTAACTAACCAAGCAATACTAAATAAATATTCCAGTGGTTTATTTTGATCTCTAAATTAAAACGAGAAAAAATTATTGGAATCATTATTGAGCATGCATACTCTTATTTCAAGTGGAAAACAAATTTATAACAAGTAATGCATCAATTCTTTTTTCTTCAAAATTCTTTTTCCAAATATACGTTGATTATACTTCTTTAACTCAACGTGGGCATATGATTCTTAATATTTTTCAAATTCAGAGAAATGTACTCATATTATTCAGAAAGTGACTTTTAAAACACATTTTATGACTTTCATGCCAGAAGAATAGCGCGAAATCATGATATTAAAATATATATGTCAAACTTTTAAAACAAAAACAGCTGTATGCGGAATGTCTTTTAAATATATTCAAAGCATCTTTTAGATTCGATGTATAAAAAAGTAGCCAAAATAATTAGCTTTCTGAAAGGTATCATTTTCACACAAATGATTCTTCCGGTTTCCTTTATTAATCGACTTTTAATTTAACCTCTTAACGCACTGGTAATGACAGAAGAACATGTCTGGAATCGAAAGATCTTCACTTTCTAATGAAATAAAAAAGCAGCATAAAAAATGGAGTATATAAAAAACCAATTAATCTTTTTTAAATTACTTGAATTTGTATTCAAAGCACGTTACTCATATAATAAAACATTTAACAATGTATTTTTTATGGAAAGTCATTAATTGTTACTAAAATTTGCTTTAATTAGTGTAGATATCCTAATAGTTCCAAATCCTAGTTTTGTTTAAAATTGTTAAGAGCTATTTTCTTTTCTGATGCTTTTTTTAAAAAAACTCTACACAAATAAGAGGTAAAATAATTGAGAAACAATTGCGGAAAAAATTATGAGCTTAAGGAAATAATATTACAAATCAAAAATCGTTCTAACAAGAAATAAAATAAATTCTTTTTTAAAAATATGTTCATGCATTTCCGAATCACATTAAAAAAAGGCTAATAAAATGAAAATTTTGCATTTAGAAAATAATAAGAGGCAGTTTGACGAATTGTTTAATCGAATAAATCAGACAATAAAAATTTTAGTGGAAGAATTTTATTTTCTAATAAGAACACTTTATAGAAAAAATCTAAGAAATGAAACTGCCAACAATAATAAAAGCAATAAATCTACAGATTTTTGGAACGATTCATCAAAATAAATAAATGAAACCAGACGAAATATCCTAAAACCTTATGAGTCCATTAAAAATCCTTTGTAATAATATCTACTATCATTTTTCTTGTTTATAAAAATCGAATTATCTCGAAATTTAAAAAAAAAAACATTCGAAACTTTAAAAAATATCAAAGCTTTAAGACGTCAAATTTAAACTTATATTTGAATAATTCCAACAGACAACAATGGCAATAAAAGAAATTAAGAAGAATGCTGAACTATAAATGCTTAAATGATCGAAATCGATTTCGTCCTTTCATATCAAGTCTTCTATTAAAGATTCGACAAGCCTGGGGCCTGGGGGCATAGTGAGAAAAGCATTTCCGAGGTTCTTTCTATTCTCTCATTTTCATGCGATTCCAATATAACAAGATTAAATTCTTCCTTTTCGGTTTTCTGCTTGTGTCGAAAGAGGAAGAATTTACTCCGCGGCAATCGATAATAGAATGTTTTCCTCGATTTCCGGAACTAAATCATAAAGAATTTGAAAAATAGTTCCTTTTAATGCGTCTGAGAGTAAAAGGTGAAAAACAATTTTCTTAGCACACACACAAAAACTGAATTTATGCTGAACTATTCTGTTTGAAAAGAGTAACTCCATAATAAAAGCCTACTGAAATATAAATATGCTATTTTTGTAGTAATTAACACCATCTATTTGTTTACTAATTAATATGCCCACGCGCCAGAAACAACGAGCGAATGCAGGCGATATTTTAATGAATGTGCAAAAAACACTAGGAATATTAATATTAGGCTTAAATAATGCAAATATCTTTTTAAATGCAAAACAAATTATGAATAAAAATTAGTTGATCAATATTTGTTCGTTTTAATACCATCAAAGAATCTAATTATGGTAATAATAAATTATAAGCTATCTCAATTTTGTTTTGAAGCAAAACATTAACATAAATTCTTAAAAACCTACTCGTTTATATTTTCGAAAAATACATTTTATTTTATCCGTAAAGATACTTTCTATCTAAAATGATAAATTCAAATAATTTGAATAAGAACACAAGAAAAGAAGCACACAAAAGTAAAATCATTTTCATATAGATCAAGGTATTTTTAATTCCGGATTTTGTTTGGCAACAAATAATAAAATAGTTCTTTTTCAAATTTTCGAAATTCATTAATTTTTTAAACACAGTCTCAATTATTGATGCATAAATTACTTTTCCAATGCATGCATAAATTCAAAGGATTTTTTCAAAAAAATTACATTATTTATTTATTTATTTGTTATTATTTGAAAAGAAGTTTTGGAAGTGAGAATTTAAATAAAAGCAGATTTTTTAGAAAATATTCCTCAAAGCTTGAATTTAACTAGCTCACAAAGAATTGATAATTTATTGTACACCTTCTAGAATTTTCAAATGAATAGTTTATTATAAATCAAAAACCTTGAATGTATATTTTATCAATATAAAAATTCATAAATTCAATATACAAACATGACACAGATTTCAGGGGGAGAGCTGAACTTAAAAAATATTGACTTATGCGAAAATAAACACAGAGAAATAAGCAAGATTAACTGAACAATAAAATGAATCAATTTATATACAACAGTCCAAGAGACATTATAAATAATTTGTTATAATGGGTAAGAAAATTATTCGATTTAAAAAATGTTGAAATGAGCGCTAAATGAGTCATGCCTGAATATGTAATCCATAAACACATTCGCTGGCTGACAATTCGAACATCAAAATAAATATATTTCCATTTTTTTTGGTATTTAATTATTAAAAGTTTTGATTTTTAACAAGCATATTTAACAGTCTACAAAAAAGTTATCATTCATAGTAAGCAAAAAAAATTCAATGCTCAATTTTTAAAATTCAGACGCACCTGTGGTTCATTACATAAATTGCATTTTTCATGTAGACTGAACAAAACAAGCAGACCGTTCAACGATTAGGTGTCTGCTTTAATAAAGCTGCGGCTTCTATGATTTGCAGACATCACGGTCGCTTTTAGAATTAATGAACTATGATTTATGATGAGAAGCGTAAGAATAATCAAATTTGGTTAGAGTTAATCAATTATAACTTGATAGAAAAGGTTATTAGGAAGAAAATACTAGTTATCTAGTCATCAAGAAGATGTCTGCTTAACTGCATATCATCAATAAAAAAATTGAATTTATCATATAAGTAAATTATTTTACCTAAAAAAGTTATTTTACTTTTTTTTTCTTTTTTGACTAAAAAGAGGTATAAAGCAAAACACTTTAGTTCAAAATTAATCAAATGATGAGTTCAAAATATTGTGAATGGCTTCAGTAACTCGTTACCTAATTTCTAAATTTTTTAATTTAGAAATTAGCTAATATTATTTGTATACGATCTATAAATATTATAATTCGAATGATGAACAGCATAAGATCTTTTAAACTTTTTTCGTACTGTGAAGTATTAAAACAAGTATAGATTATTTCAAGTTTAACAATTTCTTATTCTTTCCTACAAGAACTGTAGAGCATATTGATAAATGATTGCACCAAATTTGGGCTAAAAATATGCATCAAATTTTAATTGGTACAGTGTGTCATAAGTAACTATTCAGTAGTTTTTCATAAGGACTATAATTCTATATTTTGGAATTTGAGAAACAGTATTTAAAGTAAATAAGCATTAAAAAGTTTACTATGCAAATATAAAAATCTTATAAAGAACGAATTTTGAACCAAGAATATTTTTATGAATATTCATTTCGAAAAAAATCGTTTGCTTTCTTCCATTTCTCTAATTATTTCACAATACATTTTTCATTTTCATTTTGCATGATTATTTAAATTCTGGTACAAAAAACCCCCCCAGAAAATAGCAAAAAAAAAAAAAATCCTAATTAATTTAATTTATAATTACAAATTTTTAATGTCTGATTTTGAATAATTTTTATTGCTTTGTATAGTATTCATGATTTTCATGTTTATTTTGAATATAGTTACACATCAAGTTAAATTTAACAATTCTTTTAAATAGTATGGATGAATAAAAGGTCAAAAATATTTTCCATTAACGTAGGTGTCGCATTGTCTAGAGTTATAATAAATAAACAAATAAAAAATGCATTATCTTGATCTTGCTAAAATAAAAAATACACCTAAAATAATAAAATTGCTGATTATGTTAAAAATATCCTGAACTATTAAAATTAATTGGACACTTTATTAAAAAAGGGTTCGCATATTTTCTAGTGTCTGTTCTTAAATTCATCACAGTTTTTTTTTAAAAAAAGAAAAGAAAAGAAAGAATGAAAAAGAATAAACGTAGGAGTCACGTTGTCTACAGTAACAATAAATAAATAAATAATTATCTTGATGTTGCTGAAATAAAAAAAAAAAATACGCCAAAAGCAAGTAATCAAAATGTTGATTGTATTAAAAATGTGTTGAACTATGAAAATAGGAAATTTTATTGAAAAAGGGTCCACGTATTTTCTAAGATCTGTTCTTAAATTCGTCACAGTTAAAAAAAGAAAAAAGAAAAGAAAGAAGAAAAAAAAGAATGAAAAGGAATAAATCTTATTTTGAAAATAATGTTAATGAAAAGCATCGTTAGTTCGGATTGTGAGAACTCTGCATTATTTCGTTCCTCATAATTATTGTTAAAACGTAAAGACTAAGAAATTTAAGACAATTTAAAATACTCAACTCTCTCGTTTCAAAGTTTAATAAAGATTTTTTTTTAAAAAAAGCCCTTCCAAAAATTGTATTCCAAGTGAGACAAATAGTTTAGAATAAGTCCAAATAATGATTAATTAAAAGAAATTATAATTAATTTACGCAAGATAAAGTAATGCAATACAACAAATTATCTATATAAAAAGTAATTTCAAAACATTACATGAAGATATTCAATAAGAATCGCATTACATCACACAATAATCAATGAGAATGCAAATTTAAAGGAACTGGACAGTTTAATCCCTCTGTTAAGTTTCATTTACAATACGAATTATTTCAAATAACACTTCATGCAAAGAATTTCAATTTTCTTATTTCGTTAATGAAAGAGATTATAGCATCAAAAAGGATTGTCGCCATTCATAATTTTAATCGGAAAGAAAAATTGAAGACTGTTTCGCCTTTGAAGTTTAGAAAGCAGAAAGAAAGAATATTTAATCCTTAACCTATTTATATTCTTGTTGCTAGAAAAAGAAGAAATGTTTGCGATTTAGTTCTACGAAATTTTATTTGACAAGTATCGATGCAGATGAATTGATATATGTATGCAATCTTATCTAGACATTTATTTCAAAGAAGCAAACGTAAAGCGAAATTTTTTTACTAAACTGTAAGAAAAAATAAAGGTGCCTACTTATTTTTATCTATTTAAATGTTAAATGTTTGCTTTTAATGTCTTTCAAAAGACGGTGTCTAATTTACAAATAAGACGCTAGTTCCATAAGTCTATAATATTTTATAACTGTGATTTGTGATATCGATTAAACATTTGTGAAAACGACTGAATTTAAACATTTCTTAAGCCTAAAATGAGATGGGTTCTTTTTGCGAAGCTTCATCATTATTTGATACTATTTCAATAACCAGAAGAAAGTTCCTCAATCAACGAAAGGTGACAAAAAATAATTAAATTCAAAGTTTCATAACTCGGTCACTTTTATTCGATAAATTGTTTATAAATATTACAGTGCCAGGAGTCTAAAGTCTATAAAAATTTAGAAATTCGCATTTTTTTCTCCAACAACACATTTATTGTCTAAAACAATATAAAATATAACTATAACGCCATTCAAAACTATTTTCTAAACTGAAAATGTATGCATCCTTCGAATGGTTTAAAAATTAGATATTTTGTCACAACTAGAATAATCACTCTCTATCTAATCATTGCATTAAGAAAATTTCTAAAAATTTTAGAAATATTACATTGATTAAAGAACAAATGGTTGGAGGGGTATAAAATTATTCCTAAAATCTGTTCAAATGCATTTATAAAATTATTCTTTACCTTCCATACATGTAGATGGAATCATTTTGAATAAATATGCAGCATTAACCTTTTTTTTAAAAAAAAATGAAGAATTCTAAAATATTTTCATTATTTATAACTCAATAACAAGCTTGTCGAATTAGAATTTACCATCGTTTAACTTAAGTAATTTATTTTCATTAGATGTGAAATATTTTTATAATCCTTAAAATGCAAACCCTTACGGTAATATACGAAACTCGTCGACGTTCTGACACAGGGGTAGCCCCGCGATTTGGCGTCCAGGGTTCGAACCCCAGTTCCGGCATGGTTGTTTTTTTTATCTGTGTCATGTTTGAATGTGCCCCCTTGTAAAAAAAGGTCTGTGCAAACGAATATGATGCGTGAGTAACCGTTCTGTATTTGATGACTTTATGAAATGTTTTGTCTACTTCTGTAAACCTCTTGTGATACTTAGTGGTGCACAGAAATTTCTAAATATTCAATAAATGTGTGTGTGTGTGCGCGCGCGCGGAAAATTATTGTTTGTTGAAAGCGGAAGGTGGTTTCGAAGACATACATAAGACTGAATTTTTAACTTCGCTTTATTCCATCGCGGGAAGCAGGCATTATGTACAAGCAGAAGCGACGAGCACAACGCAGAACGACACAAAACGAAATGAGGAAAAGCTAATTAAACGTATATCCCTGTGAATATATACTGTGAGATTTTAATAGTGATTTCTATAGCATGACAATCACATTATGTTGTTGTTAAGAGTGGCACTTGCTATGGAGAAGTTTCGCCGAGGCATCAGTGAGTTTTAAGCCGAAAGGAGCGCCTCTTGTTTTGAAGTAGCGACAACTAAGGTCGAGTACGAATTAACTACATGCTCATCACAGTCGCTAGCACAGCCCTTTTATACTGGGGAGGCACATCCATACACCTTAAAGATAGAACACAGAAGAACAACCATGCTCTGTTGGACTCGAACCCGGAAAGTCCAGATCACGAGGAAAACTCGCTACATCTGTGCCAAGACGCCGGCTAAATCAAGTCAAGGGAATCTTAGGGATCTTTTAAAGGAATGTGCTTTAATGGACAATATGTTGTCCTTTCACTCGGAGTGTGGAAATCTATCCGCTTTTAGTCTATTCATGAATTTTACAAAGCTTCTGTTGAATTAGAACAGTTGGAATGGATCAGGAAATAAGAGAATATTTTTATTTATATACGAAACCCAGAAAGTTAATCTTCAATAGGACAGACAACAATTGGCCGATAAAAGAATATAAATGTGTAAATAATTAAACGATCCAAATCGATCTCTTGTTTTCGTAGCCAGTCTCCTCTGTTGAGGATTTCGATCATCCCAGGGCGTTACAAGGAAAACATTTCCGAGATTTCTTCTTCGCTCGCTCATTCTAATGGGTTTCCAAATATAATTGCATCAAATTCTTCCTTCTCGGTTTATCTCGAAAGAGAGAGGGAGAGAGAGAATATGCTAAGCTCCGATCAATAATACAATGTTTTCCGCGAACAAAATCATAAAGAATTTGAAAAACAGTTCCTTTTAATACGTCTGAGTTCATGCAGCCAGGAGCAATTTTCTAAGTAGAAAAAAGAATTGAACCACCGCCGAGATGTCGTTCCACAACGCTCATCGAAAAGAAGAGAGGGTCTACAACAACATCTCACTGCGATGTAAATAATCTATTTATAACGTAACTACCAGCATCCTATTTGTTTGCTACTTAGCATGCCCACGCGTCAAAAATATCGAACGAATGCAGACGATATTTTTTTTCGGCGAATGCAAAAACATTCCGAAGAATAGTTAAATATTGAAAATGCAATTTATTTTTCTGTCGTTAGAGAAGTGAATAATAACAAACAAAGCATATCCTGTTGACACAAATCAGCGAGATTTATTCGCTTCCTAGAATCTGGAAACGATAAAAAAATAATTATAATTTAACTTGGCGTTACTTTGATCCAATTACGTTAACATTTTAAACATTCAATATTTTTTTTTCATTTTTTCTCGCAAATGTTAAAATTTAGTTAACTTATTTTTATTTGCTTAAATATTCAGAACAAATTAAAATGCTTGACTTTCAAATATTGAAACTACACCTTACAGAAACAGATTTTTTTTTTTTTAATATTTGCAAATAATAATGATCATAAATGTAAGCATGATATTTTCTTATTTTAACCAGTCGTCAGTCTCGACGTCTGATCGCGGTTCAAAATTACGCAGTTCATCCCAAAATAGGCCTAGAGTTGTTTTAAAACTGAAAATTAATATTACTAAACTAAGATAAAAAAGAAAATGAAATCTACTATCACAAATTTTCTTTTATCATGTATGAGAACATCATTATTAATAAGGCAATGATAGTCTAAATTACTTTAAGCCATAAACTAATTTAAGCAAGTGTGAAACAATCATGCGGTTATCAGAATAAGCATGCGACGATATATCGAGAATTGGGCACATGGCGAACATTTGTTCCAAGTTGAAACATTTTAAAGGCGATAAGTCATCACATTTGACAACCTTCTGCATTATTTTCTAATTAACCTATAAGCGAAAAATTGATGCCACAAATGCGATAAATCGCCAAATTGTTGCCCACGCTTTTTGAGGCTTCAAAAACTTCAAACCAAAACAACACCTTCTCAATTGATCACAGAGTATTTTTTTATTTTAAATGAGGGTTTTAAAACTTCGAGTTATGTTGAAACTATTAAAAATAACATTTGTTAATTCTTATTGTTTTATCACAAATTTATTGATTAAAATTTTTTATTTCTATCAAAGTTCTTTTTTTTTTCTACATGCTTGATGTACGCGGAAAAATATTCGATACAAAAATGAAGACAAGAAAAGAAGTGATTGGAAACAATTAATAGAGCATCATTAGTCATTTTAGACTAAAAAGTGAGGGTTCTTGCACACATAACGGTTTATTCTCAAATTTAAGGCAAGAACAATACATTAAAAAAAAACACGTTTGAATCAATGCGCGGCCATGAATACAGAATTTTTTTATAGCAATATTGCAAATCCCGAAGAAACAAACTCAAAGACATTAGAAATAAAACTGGTTGCCAGATTCACTAGTACAAAATAAAAATAATCACAAAATACACTAGGACAACACAGAAAATAAATTTCGTTTAGTTATAATATATCAAGTTTTAAAACAACACTAGGATTATATTATCTGCTCTTACAATCTGCTAAAATATTTTATTTTACAAGGTGATTCAGAACATCATAGAATATTTTGACCATCACTAATTTTAGGGAAGTTTACAACACATAAATAAGCGATTTCAGTAAAACTAGAATAATTAGAAGTGAAGGTACCAAAATGAAGATTCAGATTAAATAAATTAGCGCCATGTAAAATTAAACAAAAGAATTGGGGGGGGGGGTAAATTAAATTAACAATCTGTTTTAAAGCAACACTAAGGCGATTTTGGAAAGGAATTTCTAATTTTGAACAGAGGTCAGATAACGAGGACTACACCTGAGTTGACACCCTCTTATCAAACTTCCACGCCACACCAGTGTGTGGACGTTTGGTCTAGTGTGAACTAGACTCGCTTACATGGCAGTTCTTTAGTGGAACGGGTCTAGAACCTGAAACTTCCCGTTCTGAAGCAGAAGAAATACCACGCAAAATAAAATTAAAGTAAACATTATTGAAATAAAATTATGTCCAAACACCATACTTAAAACTCACCCCCTCCTTAGAGTTCAAACTTTCACGGCCTACAATAAAATCACTTTTCTATATTTTAGATAAAATACTATTTTTAATCGAAACGTGTGTGTTCAACATTGAAAATCAGATTAATTTTTGTCGAGTTTTGATTAATACGTCCATATAATTTTAGATAAAGCATCAATTTCCCAAATTTCGCACTGAAGCTGAATATAACTCATAAGAATCTGAGTCATTATTTAGTTTAATGACGAATTTTCAAAAATTTTAACCGCTTCCACGGCTTTAACACATTAATTTTCTTTTTCAAGAACACAAAACGAGCAGACCGTTAAGCCATTAGAAGCATGCTTCAGTAATATCGGGCTTCCCACGATTTATAACCACAGTCGCTTTCAGAATTAATGAACTATGATTCACGTTAAGAAATGACAGAATAATAAAAAGTTTAAAAGAAGTAATTCAAATATTAATTTATTAAAAGCTGCTAGCAAAGGTAATTTGATTAATCATCTTTGTGATAATCAAACAAATTTCCCCCCCCCATTGTATATCTTCAAGAAAGGAGTTATTAAATATTTATGAAAAATTATATGAGTTTTAACTTATTTTTTTAAAAAACATACCAAAGGCTAAATAAAATCATTTCACTTTCCCGAAAGTCTATTTCTATTATCGAAATGTCTCATTCTATCTATTTCATTCAATGTTGCAAGTTTTCAAACCCTTAACTCTTTGGGTACGTTTGACGTTTCAGAACGTTCCGTATTTTTTTAAATCTATATTTCAATTTTTCAGTTCCATTAATTCAGTCCTCAATTTTTCAAATTTGCAAGCGTTAATAAAAAACACTTTTTAATCATCTATTTAAAATCAAATACATTGTATGAAACTTGTAATGGATGGCACTTTATGTTAATACAGTTTTCAAATTAATTATTTATTAGTTTTCAAATAAATAAATTAATTATTTAAAGTATTAAAAATTAAAATAAACTAGATTTTTAGCAGTTTGCAATGAACATTGAAAACAACAGCCAGTAGTTCGATCGATAAAATGCGAGGATTTCAGTATTTTTCGCGTGAAGGTGAAGAATGCGAGTTCCATTCTTGAAAAAATAAATAATTTTTTGATAAATTTAGTTATGATAACTTTAGTTAAATGAGTTAGCGGTAGTGGGGTAGTGGTTAGAATGCAGGATTTTTCTCGAAATTTAAATTCAAGACATTTTAAGCTTTAGGTTCAATTCCGATTTCTCTCCTTAAAATCTTTGTCATCCATTGTTGGTCGCTTCTCCTACTTAACCTTAAGATTGAGCCACGTGCCGAGAACGGAAAATTACGAGGAAATTCGCCTTCTATTTTGCCACTTAATATTGTCATTATTTCAACATATTTATATTAATTGTAATTATTTAATAAGAAGTAAGTAATATAAAAAAAATTTGTTGACCTAAGTCGGAATTGTTCTTAAAATTTTAAAATAATACTTTTTTTTGTAATTCCAATTAGCTTAAATGATCTGAATACCATGTATATATTCTGAATAACAAGAAATGTCAGCATCCTTTCCTAGGAGGTAGCCCATCTTTCCCGTGATTTGAGCGTCCTTGGTTCAAATCTTGGTTGTTCCTTATCCTGCGTTCTATCTGAGAGGTGCGTGAAAGAGCCCCCCTGTATAAAGAAGTTGTGCAAGCGAGTGTGCTAGTATCACCCTTATATGGCATAAAGGACTCGGGTGATCAGGAACCTTTACCAAAAGAAGGTACTGTACAAACTCGCTTAAAATCGATGAGTTTGTCAACTGGCTTGTCTATGACAAACGCCATAACAACAACGAAAAAAAACAAACAAGTGATATAAAAAAAATTAAGTCAATTCCCATTTAGGTAAACGAAAAAGTTTTTTATTTTAGTAACTTTTTATTAAATAGTTACAATTAATATAAGTAATTTATCAAAACATTCACGAGAATTGAACACGCACTCTTCACCTTCAAGTGGAAAAATACCGAAATCCTCGCATTTTACCGATTGAGCTATTGCCTGTTGATTTAAAATTTCATTACAAACTGCTTAAACTCTATTTAAGGTAATAAAAATTAATTAAATTTAATAAATGAATTAATATTTGAAAATACTGTGTCAGCATCGAATGTCATCCACCACAAGAACAAGTGAAATCAATAACTATAAAAAAAATTAGATACATAAAATAAGGTACACATATTTAGCATATAAAATGGATATTTTTTAATCAAATTTTGAACCTAATTTGTGTTAAGATATCCTAATAAAAGGCAATTTTGAATTTTTTTAAATGACATAAAAGAAAAAATTTCGCTATAACACCTTTTGAAAAATATGAGGGAAAAAATATCGATTAATTTTTAATTCTAATTACAAATTTTTAAAATATCATTTCGAAATACATATTTTTATTTTTCAAAGAATATATGTGCGAGATATGGTAATTCCACGACTAATGAACAATCTTGTAAAGCTAGTATACATGCTAATTTTACTTTATAAATTATCGTAACCATTTATCTATAAATATTATAAACAAAATTTCTTCATAAAAGAGCTTGTAATAATTTTTAAAAGGAACAACGGACAATAATTTGGAAAAAAATATTTATATCATTTGATTCATGCAATCTCAATGGTTAATATGACTTTTAGTAATCGATATTTCTACGGCCGAAGCAGAAGGGGTTTATAATTTCCGATGAGACAGCAGCTGTTGCTAATAATCTCTGCTTAAAAGAAAAACAACCGTGGTGACGAGTTCGCCTTCAGACTTAGAAAGAAGGAAAAATTTTAATTCTTCAGACAGCCCAGTCACAGAAGTCATAAGAAACGTTTCGCACTTAAATCTTGTTAGTGAAACTTTTCAACAAATGCAGAAATTAATGGATTTTTAACTGAAGCTTATCCACAAGATATTCTAAATACATTATTGTAGAAGCAAATGAGCCGGGGTCCTGGCATTAGAGTTATGCGTCTTTCCCGAGAACTAGGCGTCCGGGGTTCGAATCCCAGTTCAGGCATGGTTGTTCTTCTGTATTCTATCCATAAGAACACAATCTGAATGTACCCTCCCTGTAAAAAGGGGCTGTGCAAGCGATTGTGATGTTTTAGTAGCTAAATTATACTCTCGGCCGTAGTAGACGCTACTTCAAAAACAAGAGACGCTCATTCGGCTTAAAATAGCTGACAGCAACGCTTGACCATGGTAAGTCTCATTAGTAACAACAACAGAAGCAAACGATGTAACAAATATATCTATTAAAATAACCATACATAAGCTTCTATACATTTTTGTTAAAATTCAACCGATTGCTGAAGTTTGAATCTCTAGGTACAGTTCAAAAAGGAATCTCAATGACCATTAGATTCCATTAACATTTTTCCAAAAATACAATTTATTCCATACATTTTCGATCAGATTTCTATCCCAGGTGCTGCCTAGACATTCTGAAGCCTTTTGACTTGCAGAAGATATAACAGTTGGTTTTCGTTATGAACAATTTTTTTATTCATGATGAACGAAATATCCAATATAAAGTTCACTAGCTAGGCTTTCTGGATCACTTTCACACACAGTAGAAACTATAACTGATCCTCATTATGACCATCCATTTTTTATTAATGTTAAAGTTAATTAACTATTATATATAAGGTATACTAATTAGTTTTTCTGAAGCACTTTCACACACAGAAGATGCTGTGGTTGACCTTCATAGCAATCATTAAGTTTTGATTGATGATGACGGTAACTAAAATTCTTATCTAAAGTCTACTAGTTAGGCTTTCTGCAGCACAGACAAACAGAAGATACTACCACTGACTTTCATTATGGACAGACAGTTTTTTATTCATGCTAGAGATAGCTAAAAATCACATATAGAGGACAATAGAAGAGAAAAATAAAAAGTGCAGGTTCTTCGTTGAGTGAAACTAAAAGAAGATGAGACAGAAATGATATGTATATTGAAAGAAACTTTGCATTTCTTATTTCACGAAGGTCATTTTGTTGCTCGTCCAAATTAAATTTCAACGATCTTCAAACTAGAATGTTTCTGTAATTATATATTATATATCATAGATCATTTCATATATTATATATCAATTTTTCATATTTTATAGGTAAAAACTAAGATTCATTTCATCTTACAGAAACGCTGCCAATCAAGAACATCAAACTCGCAACCCACAACACCATCATGATTTAAAAACATTAACAGTACATAATAAAATGTTTAACAAAAATTTCATAAAATTCTTTTTTACATATAATTATTAATAGCAAACCGCAACATTCATTAGTGAACAATAGCTGTTCAAATTACATCCATTTACCACTTGCGAAACCAATTGGGCAAAGCAAAGATAAAATAATATGCAAATAGAAGTAATCGAGACTCAGGGTTCTTCGAATTTCAATCCGATTTCATTTCAATTCAGCGAACTTGATTGATTTCTACAAATATTTTCCTGCCGTGTATAGGAATATATATCAAAGCAAACACTTATTTATATTTATTAAAGAAATTAAATTTATGAAAGAAAAATGCGTTCAGACTCAGAATACTTTATATTCAGCTTGAATAGGTTTTGAAATTAATTATTGGTGACAAGATTTATCTCGAAATACGAAATATAGAAGAGGAGATTGTTCCGTACTTGTAAAATCATGCCTTTGGCGCTGGGACATCTCCCCTTGGCGAATTCTGTAACCACTTCAACCTGGCAACCATATAATACAAACAGAACAGTTTCTGAAACTGTCTCGCTAACACGCAAAAAATAAACGCTTATACAGTCCACTCGCAATTGTGATTCTATAACGCATACACCGCACAGAGATATTGAAATATCAGGAAGAAAACTTTCTTTTTGAAACTTTTTTAAATGTATTTATTATTGTAGATGGATTCTTTTTTAGGAAGAGGTAAATTATTTATAGGAAGAATTCTGTATTAGATTCTTTAGAGTATTCTATTGCAACGGATCCGGATACAATGTCGGATCCGGATACAATCCGGATACAACTTTTACAAATCTTCATCGATAACGATCCTATCTTTAGAATCCAAAGCTACCCTTCTGACAGAGGTATGTAAGTGTGTGTGGTAAGAAGAATAAAAATCTTGAATGAATTTGAAGAGGGTCATTTATTCTCAAATGAAGTGGAAATTTTCATTTCCCCATAACTTCCTTACAATTGAAAAGAGAAAAACGATTAATACATATAAAAAAAATTAAGTCGATTCTATTTAGGTTAACAAATAAAAATTAATGTTAGTTACTTTTTATTAAATAGTTACAATTAATGTAAGCAGTTTATCAAAAAATTGTTCCTGGTCAAAATAAAATCAAATTCGCATCCGATGAAAATAAATCAGAATACACTAAATTGAGACACTGCAAATGCGTGAATTTTCTACGCCAGTTGGGGTAACGCAATACAGATCAGAAATTTTTAATTTTCTTTATTATTTTAATCCGAAAGTGATTCAAAATGAATCCGAAAAGTCTATCAATTAGCGATGTTTAATTTTAAATGCATCATATATTAAGAAAATAAACAGAATCGTTTAAAATAACGGCCGAAAATATGTTAGGCCTAACTTCATTAGCGTAAGAGGAAAAACAAACTGAAATCGTTACTTATTTGGCAGTGGAAATTTTTGGACAGAAAGTTAGTTTTTAATTAATTAATAAAAAATAAAAATGTGAAAAAACTGTATTAACGTCTATGTCATCCACTAGAAGTTTTTAAAAATTACTTCAACTAGCGTGAATAAATAAATTAGATTTTCTAATCTTTTATTCGTCTCAAAATTTTCACTTTTGTATTAAAAGTATTTTGATAATTACAACTAATAAGAAATTAGATTGAAAAGTGATTTTCAACCCTTAACTTGGACTATTTTTAACATGAACATCGCCTCTTAAATAAACAAATAAAATAAAATAAAACTTATATGTTGGTTTTCTTCCCTTCATATGAAGGTTTTTGTTCTTTTGAATATTTATGATTATAATTATTTATTTATATGTGGAAATCGATCAAAGATAATGACTTCATTGATGTAGCTGTATTTTCGGCATTTATTATTTCAACGTATATTTCAGCATTTATTTATTTTGCATTAAATGTTGAACTATGCGTCATCAATTATGGTCGCTTTAATAGACAAAGTTTCATTGGTTTTTCTCTCCCCCCCCCAAAGGATTGAAAAGTGCAAATATTAATTTTGATGATAAATAATTTATTTTCTAATCTTGATAAAAATGATCTTTATTAAATACAAACTCAAGCCATATTTTTTTTTTTTGCGGTCCAAATAGATGTTGATTTCGTTTTTTTTTGTCCCATAGAGGCATTTAAATTTGGCACTCTCAATATAAATGGTTGTTGTTGTAAATGAGAATTTGCAGTTCATGCCTTTATTTCTGGCGAGATTATGCGCTTCCGCGATCAACAAAGATCTGAGGATTGCATCAATCGATGGCGGCCACGGCGCAGCAACTTTGGAGCGGAAATTTCCGCAGGATTTTCCGCTTTTTCGTCACTCTGGACTGCGAGCGGAAAATGCGAGCGTGGGAATTTCCGATCTCGCTGCGAAGTCACAAGTGCAGAATGGGATACTGATGTCTCCCATAAATCATGCGTTAAAGAGATTATAAGTGCATGTACTTCTACTGCGAACTGTTAAGAAAAGAAATACCGGAGAAGAATCATCAGCGGTGGTCTCCCAAAAACTTTCTTACAGTCTCTTCAATAAGCTTATTAAGCACCGACGTATAATAGTTGTGGAATATTAAATTTGGCGTGAATTTTGCCATTTTACTGAATGTATCATGTCATTCTTGGCGAGTTTTTTTTAATTATTTTTTTTATGTTGTTGTTGTTGATCTCCAAAGAAGTCCTAAGCAGTCTAGAATATGCTCAGCAGAGGCCTGATGTTGGTGTCAATTCAGACAAAGAAGGTAAGGTTTTTCACCCTGAGAAAAGAAAAGACATCTAAGGTGGTCATTGGCGAGGTGCAAGTTTGGCTTTTCGATCACAAGAGAGAATTGAGGACTGGCCCGGCTTATTGGCCCCATACCAATCATGAGTAGGGGGTAGCAGCCAATTCTTCAAGCCGTGAAGGAGCAAAACGTTTTTCTACTTCTTGGTACTCTAGTCTCTTGACTCAAAGAAACTGTACTACCTTCCTCGGCTGACATTTTTTTTATTTGTATTGAACATTTAAATATCTCCGTGCACCATTAAGTATCCCACGGGGCTTACAGATAGTAGATAACATAATTACATAAAGACATCACATACAGAACAACTACTCAACATCACATTCACTTGCACAGCCCCTTTTTACAGGGAGGGGACAGATTCGAACATAACACAGAACAACCATGTCTGAACCAGGACCCCGATTACAGGGAAAACGTGCTACTTTTGTGCCAGGACATCGACAATTGACAGATAATAACAATTCTAAAAATATTTAATTAAATAAGAAGAAAATTATGATAAAAAATTAAAAACAGCAAGGTAAATAATTTGTTGCTTTTTATTCGATAAATAAAACTGTTTGGGTGTAATAAAACAGAATAAGCATCGTTGCAATTAAGTTACACTGCAGAAAAATATCCAGAAGAAGCTTAACAACAGCATAATTAAAATTACTCGTAACAAATAAAGAATGAATTTGAATCTATTACGGACAAAGTAGAATATTAATGATAATTTTTAAACGGCTTTTAAATAACTCCAGACAACAAGATATAACAGGATTACCTGTTTCTGTTTGCAAATGGCATGCATTTCGTTTATTCTTTTTTGCGTCTGCATAATTAGTCAAAGATTTGACAACTCACTTGTTCAAAACAACAGGCAATATTCTGTGTAGGCCACAAATATAAGAAAAATTTATTACCATTTACCTCCAGACGAAAGGGGACTTTGAAATGTTAAGATAAATGAAAATAAGATTCTATAGCAGACTTTAAAGTAATCAACACTCAGTGATTGTTCTGCGTTAGGACAACAGAGTTGTTAAGCTTTATCTTTCGCTTTCAATCTTATTACCTTACTTTTGCTCACTGGAATTTCTGATTATTAACAAGTGAAATAGAAGCAATACAAACAAGAAAAAGGAAAAAATGAAACATCCATCATTTAAAAGGGAAGCAGACTGAGGCTGTTTGACGAACAGCTGCAAAAAGCAGCAAAAATAGTCCAATGAGCAAAAGAATTAAGCATCGGAAGACGAAAAGCAACCTGGGGCCTTTCTCTGTGAATTTACTGAAGTAACATTTGCTCCCTCCCCCACCAAAATTCCAGAGTCCTCTCTCCCCTATTATCATATCCTCATTTTAAAACACGTCTTCCATTTCTTTTTCCACGGATTCTCGTATTTTATATGGATGGTCTTATTTTATATGGATTCCTTTTTCCATGGATTGTTGTATTTTAAATGGATTGTCTTATTTTCCATGGATTCCTATTTCCATGGATTTCCTTATTTTATATGGATTCCTTTTTCCATGGATTGTCATATTTTATATGGATTGTCTTATTTTCCATGGATTTCCTTACTTTACATGGATTCCTTTTTCCATGGATTGTCTTATTTTATATGGATTGTCTTATTTAACATGGATTCCTTTTTCCATGAATTTCCTTATTTTAAATTGATTTCTTTACTTTGCATGGATTTCTTTTCCTATGGATTGTCGTATTTTATATGGATTTCTTTTTTCATGGACTGTCTTATTTTACATGGATTTCTACAGTAAAAAATTGTTTCTCCTAACAAATATTTCGCACTACGACTAAGATTCGGGAATGAATTATGCTCGTTAAACTAATTTCCACTGTATAAAAGAAAATGGAGGGCTGGGAAAAAAAACTTGAGGAAAATCACTTATACCATTACTCATTCGCAACCAACGAATGAAATAAAGTCTGACGACTTTCGAATTTGACCATGCATATTTCGTGCCTAATAATCCTCATCTCATCCCCCCTCCCCCATCCAGATATGAAACTCTGCACTCCTTGGCCAGCAGAGAATCAATAAAGGAACGAGAATAAACGAAAGCTCAGGAGCCGTTCAGTAAATGCGACCAGCCATTCATCAAGGCCTCCGCAACAGATGGGGAAAGTCAAGGAGCACCTCGCAGCAATTTATGGGGACGTTGTCTCGTATTTCCTAATAATCGAGACGAAATTCGACTCCCAGGTTCCCATGTTCTGATTTCGAGAGATGGATCTCGAATGTGCGCGTCAAGGCTCAACACGTGTGGGTTTCGGAAGCCAGGAAATGAAACGGAAGAACATGAGTGCATTCGCGAAAGAATCGCATTGACACTCAATTTAAAGGTGACTTTTACGGCGTAATTATCTGATCTGTCATTAAAAGTAATGACTCGGTACAAAAGGAATTTACTCTACAATAAACTACCGAATCAGATGATTATTTAGAGGAAAAAATGGAAGACGCGAAGATAGCTGCCTACTTTTAGTCCTATTTTTCAGTAACACACAAACGCACGCATGCGCACACACAAATACACACACATATGTAAACATATTTGAGCAGTTACTAGGTCGAATAGAAGACATTTTTGAATGTTTAACATCGATTTATTCCATCTTAAGAGGCTTAATTTATGTACAAGAATAAGCCGGGATATCTTGGTTGGTAGACTCATATTCCTTAGGTTGCGAGTTCGAACCTCGCCGGCCGAAGATTCTACGAATGTGTGGGGCTGGCGCTCGTTAAATCGGTTGTGGTCACAAAGTCCTCCATGTAGAGGGTAATATCACAGGGGGTACTGGATCAGAGGTGATCCTTCTCTGTTCCAGATCTTAATTGCGATCTGTGGATGGGTTAAAGAAATGCAAGAATGAAATCCGTCCCGTAAATCGGGTTTGTGGCGAGTGCGAGTACGAAATCAGACTTCTGCCCTCATTGATCCATACCCTCAGAAGCTATCCCAGAGAGGGGGCACCTCGTAATGAGAATGAGTTGCTTCAGGCATAGTGACTGGATCTCGTCACCTTTGGTGGGTACACTAATAGGTGGGGGGGAGGGCTAGGCTCCTCACATCGATGACAGGACATACTTCCTACCGGGAGGGTTGTATCGTGGCCGGTTATGGCCATTAGGAGTCAACCACAGTTCAAGCCAGTGTTGCAGTTGCGGCGATCTGGTCATTCAGTTTCATAGTTAATCAATGTGCCTTCGTGGCGGGTCGGAGAGTCTATCTATGACTTACCCTCTGAAGCTAATGCACCCCTCCTTCCGTTGTAAAACGGAACACGACAACAACAGAATAAGTGATAAGAAAGAGGTAGGTTACATCAAGATACAAGAACAGAAAAGCAAAACAGGTCGTAATTTCCCTTCAGTGGTTATTACAATGAGATTTTGACAGAGATTTCTTCGATACGAGTCGATTTAGGATAGGGAAATTTAGGTATCTTTGAAAGAATGTTGCAAACATTTAGTATTTTTTATCCCCTTACTCAAAGCATGAGAACCTGCTGAATTTACATTTTGCTTGAACGTGTGTTAGTGGTAATTAAATAAAAGGTCGCATTGGATCAAGAAGTAAGGGACCATTTCAGAATGAAGTTAATATAAGCCAAATTAAAATAAAAATTTGAAAATAAATGAATATTTAAATTAGACTTCAAAATATTACATACATGTCCATAAAATTTAGCAGATGTCAGGCTTAAAGATGAAATTTTTTTTTAAAAAAAAATTATTATTATTTATTTCACTGCAGAAGTCACGTCAAAAAAAGCGTAAGATATGCGTCAATCTACATCGCCATATAAAATCAAAAGAAATCGGTATTTTTCTCTTCAGTGATTTTACTGTAAGATTCTGATAGGGATTTCTTTGGCGTGTGTCGATTTAAGCCAGTGAATCTGAGGTATCTTTCAAAAGTATGTGGGAGTGCTAAGGACTTTTATTCCTCTATCTCTGGTGTGGAAACAACAGAATCAGCAGTTTTATAAATCATATGTTAGAATTGATTAAATATTAAAGTGGGAATTGTATCAGGAAATAAGAGAGCATTTTAGAATAAAAACATGGGATAAATCAAGCTAAAAAATTAAGGAAATGCATTAGGAATTAAATTAGATTAAGACATATAATCACACATACACACTATTTTAAGGATGGTAAACTGTAAAAAAAGACAAAGAATTATCAATTATAATGTAATTCTCAGTTGTTTAAGTAAAATGTAACCTGCGTGGAATGTTGCAGACAGTTGCGCAAATACCTATTTTTGAAAACACCGGACTTTCTGTACGGTTTCAAGTTTAGAACATACAATTTTACGATTTGTTAACCATTTTTAAGGTAAACACTTTAAGTAAAGTTAAGAAATCGTTTAAAAAAATACGTGTTTTTCGCTTGTTTCAAGTGTTTACGATTAATCATTTGAAACCGATTAATGAATTAAGTTTGTCACGTGTTTGAGAAAATTATTTTAAAAATTTAGCAAGTATTATTTTTTTATAATAAAAATAAAGGGAAAAGCGGCAAGTATATTTTAATTACTAGGCAAGAGTGTTTTTATCATCATCCAAGTTCAAACAATAATATACTGATATTTTTACCACTTAGAAAGCAGACGAAAAATATGAATAATTTAATTCAGAGGTTTCCGATCTTTTACTTGTGGTTTCATGGGCCCAATAGGAACATTTGCGAAGAAAAACAGTTATAATTAAGTAGGATTTGAAGTCTGTATCAACCTTGGAAAGACACATATACTTTCAAGCTTCTGTCGCAATTTACCAAAAAATAATTCGCAATCAAAAGTTTGGGAATTCTTAATGTAACTACTACAACTTCGAGTATTTTTGCAATAGCTAATCATATTACAGTATCTATATTTCGAATTTCATTTCAAAAATAAAATAATTGAGAATTATTGATTACTGATTATTTACATCATTATAACAAGTAACATAAAAAAGTTTTCAAGTCAATTCCCACTTATGTCAACAAAGAAAAATTTTATTTTAGCTGCATTTTATTAAATAATTATAACTAATATAAATAATTTAAATATTAAATTTAGATTAACTAATTACATTTATAAAAAATAATTAGATTAACTATTTAAATTTATATTAACTAATTTATATATTAAATATATATTAACTAATGTAAATAATTTATCCAAAAATGATGGATTTTTGCAAGGATTGAACTCGCATTCTTCACCTTCACGCGAAAGATACTGAAGTTCTCGCATTTTACTAATTGAGCTACTGCCTGTTTATTTCAATATTCTTTAAAAACTGCTAAAACTTTTTTAAGGTATTAAAAATGAATTAAATTTATTGAAGGAATTAATATTTGAAAAAAATTGTATTAACATCAAGAGTCATCCGCTACAAGTTATTTTTAGCCGTTTGAAGAATTTTGAATTTATATCTATTTTGGGAACATTTTTTTTTCCAAAAAAAAAAAGAAAGAATAACGCCACGTATTTATTTATGAACTGGTTGTCTGAATATTTAACTTATCCTTGGAAAATTTTGTGCTTATTTTACAGGAACTATTCTCCTAGATATTAATAAACAATTAAATTTGAAGGTTCATTCTAATTTTTGATTGTTGCCAAGGATCTGCTGGTAAGAAGTGCACGTACACATTTAAAATTCAACGGGATTTTATGAAATCTTATAAAAATTTTATCATGTCCTCGAGTTTTGAGATAAAACTATTCGCAAATGGAAGTTGTAACAATTGTAAAGAGTAGTAACAAGTGTAGATTTAAAATGATGAGCGAGAACCAATTAATGTAAAACATTAAATCGAAAATAGCTCTGTATATAGTTAGAATAATAAAAGTTTATGTAACGTATATAAAAATGCATTTGAACTTGAAAGGATAAAAAAAAACTGGATATAATTTCAACTAAATTATATAAACTAATAAAAAATGAATATATTGTGTAAGTATGTAATTTAAACAAAATTCTAAGTCCATTCCTACTTAGATAAAAAAAATGTTATTTAATTTATTTCTTATTAAATAATTTTAATTAATATAAATAATTTATCATAAAATCATTGATTTCCGCAAGAACTGAACTCGCATTTTTCACATTCAAGCGAAAAATACTGAAATCCCCGCATTTTACCGATCGACCTACTGCCTTTAGATTTCAATTTTTGTTATTTACTGCTAAAACTCTGTTTAAAGTATCAAAAATGTATTAAATTTAATGAACGAATGAATATTTGAAAAAACTATATTAACATCAAGAGTCAACACTACAAGTTTCAAAAAATGTATCTGAATTTGAGTGGGTGAGTAAAAAGTATTTTATTATCGATTGAACATTGGAATTATTTATATAGGAAAAGTGTGAACTAACAGCCGGAATTGAAAAATGATAGTTTATCTTATCATCAACGTATGGAATCCTTCATTTCATAAAATATGCTAAATCATTTCCTGAAATAACCAGATATTCTAGGAAATAATTAACAAACAAATCATCACCAGTTATTTCCTGAAATGACTAAAAATTCTGTGAAATAACCAAATTATACACTTTAACTGCAACATATAAATAAAAAAATTAATTGATAAAGCAAGTTCCCCTAGCAAGATATTTCCAAAATAAAATCATTAAAAGAATGTAATGAACTGCAAATCGCCGCCAAATAAATAAGTTGATGAAAACTCCGCCAAGAAAACCGCCAAGCAGAAGATGCGAACTGTCATCTTTTGACACCATTCCACATTTGATTTCGTGTTTTTTCAGATGTCTTCTGTCACTCAGGTAAATTGTAAACAGCCCTCTCAAAGATCTCCGGATTACGTAAAAACCCATTCGAGAGCCGTTCGAAAGTATGTCGCCTGACCACAAGATGTTTTTGAAATATTTCCAAATCGAAAACAGTACCAGCGGTTTTTAGCTGCTGCCAAAAAAATCAATGATCAGCATTTGATTTTGTGCGCTGGTTTTTTCCACAGATCATTTTAAAAACATATCGGAATTATAAAATTGGCCAAGAAAAATTTGTATCACAGATGTAAAAGATTATGATATTACTAGTTAGAAATGACACAAATAACACTTAAACTAAAAAACATATTCTTAAAAATAATTATTTTAAATATCAAATTTCAGCTTAGACATTGTCAAAACTAACACTGCCAGAATACATAACATTAGATTTAACTGAATTACCGGTTAGATCACATGCAATATGAAGAATATGTGAATTTAAGTTGTTGTTCTCGTGTTCCGTTTTACAACAGAAGGAGTGGTACAGAAGCTTTTGGGGGTATGGACCCCTCAGCACCTCAGGGCAGAAGTCTAACTTCTATTTCACACAAGTCAAAACCCCTTTTAACGGGGCAAACTTCATTCATGCATTTCATTCATTCATTCACAGATCGTAATTTAGATCTGGATCAATAAAAGATCAACTCTGACCCAGTACCCCCAGTGGTATTACTCTCAAAATGGATAATTTTGTAACTACGACATATTAAACGAGCACCAGCCACCACACACACGTAGAGTCTTCGTCTGGCGGTGTGAATTTATGTAAAAATAAGACAGCCGACTTTGACAACCAATTAGTAGTTCGTTAATTATATTAAAAGTATAAATCTAATCAACCAAATTAGTTGAATTACTTCTTGTCACTGCGACTGAAAGTACTATTTTAAATTAAACTTGAATAATAAACATGGATCCTTTAAATTGGTTTGTGAACATTGTAAATTGGCAAAATCGGGCCAGCTGCTAGCATTGGCGGTCTCTGCGAAATCCTTATTTTGAAATACTTTTCAAAGTTTTAAAATAGAGTGGGATATATTACCTCTGATGACGTGTTTAGAGGTTAGAAGCTTTCATATAAAATTAAAAACTTCGAAATTGGTTCATTGGTTGTGGATGAAGGACTGTGCAGTAAAATAACGTTCTTGTAACTACTCTAAAAAATGACAGGTGTTAGAAGGAAGACAATAACTGATAACGTATCTCAAGGCCAGAAGTGTTCATATTAAACAAGCAAAAAATCAAAACCAATACAATGGTACAATGACTCTGGTTGCGGAATTCAGTTGCGGTGTTTCTACATAGATGAAATCTACAATAAAAAACGGCTTTTGGGATTAACTATCGAAAAATTTGAATACTGAAGGATTAGCGATCATTGATGAGAAATATAGAGTACGTAGGATCGTTAAGGGCTTTAGTTAATACTCTGAATGAGTGTAACAATGAGTGCCATAGCCTGATCTGAACTGAGTCATTGCGCCACAAGGCAGCAGAGGGCGCTGTCTCTGACGTCATCAGTCAGTTACGGTTAATATTAAAAGAGCGACTACATGTAGAGATTTCAATTTTCATATAAATAGAAGAAATTTGATCAGTAATATGGAAAAGCAAACCAGTTGTTTGAATATTTTTTTTTAATTTCACAATAACGAATTTATATATGGGAATTAATAATCTAATATAATAATGTGAAATAAGAAAATTCACTAACACCAATTCACGTGGTGTTATAACAATTCAATAACATCATGATATACCGTTAAATTAATTAATGAACCAGGCCTGTAATCAAATTTCCAGATAACTTATGCCATACCATAAAATCATATACTTTTTTTAGCAATAATTGGATTTTCAAATCGGTAGGAAGTGCTTAAAATATTTTTTTTTCATATAAAACTAATATTACAGACAGATATTAATATAATATAAATCTGGCAAGGAAGTATACAAATAAAGAGTCAAACGATGTATTTTATTTATTACAGGCAACTCTAAACAAATTAATTTGCTGCATCTCAGGAACATTTAATCCATCACAAAAACACAGCAAAAAATAAATGTTTTAAGTTTGATAATTCAGCCATTATTTAAATATATTTATTAAGCGGTTGTGGTGGAACAATATTTTTAAAAGGGAAAAAATTCATCTTCTGAAGACTTTATGAAACATAAAAATCTTTAAAATGGAAATAATGGTTAAAAGGTTCTATATTTCCATAAAAAAGAAAAGAAAAAACTTTAACATTTCACTCAGAAGTGATATTTTATTCAAAGAAGATATAAAGATAAATATGTTACCTAAAAGTAAAGAAAAAAATGCGACTGTCAATGCACTAGTGCTCAAAAAATTGTGGAAAAAAAAAGTGCTCGCTCTAGTTATACGAATGACAAAGAAAGTGTTTCAGAGAAAACTAGTGAAGTCTGGAGGTTAAATGAAATAAGGCCAGCAGGAAATTAACCTAACTTCCTAAACAATGGAGCACTCTTATTTATTTCCACTGGAAAAGACTAATGGTAAAAACTTTTAACTTTTCTGAAATAATCTTTTTTCTATTATATATTTTTTAAATATAAAATGGCTTGTGGAATTTCGGTATCGATAAGCTAAGAAACTTAACTAGATTTTCCTCATTTCAAATAAATAAATAAAACTATGCATAAATTTGAGCGATACATTAAATTACAATTATTTTATTTAAAATAAATTTAATAATACTACAATTAAGTAGAATAAAGCTTTAAAATTTTTAAATTATGAATTTCAGAATTCATTCATGATATGATTTTTAATTCTTATATGAATGTTTCTTATAATTATATAAATAATAATCAAATAAAATATAAAAACTAAGAACTATTATTTTAAGACAAAAAAATGTAATAAAAAACATCTCAAAAATATGCTTTTACAATAAAAATTTTTTTAAAAAAACTCCTTTTGGGGAAAATAAAATATAATATTTATACGGGAAAACAAAAGCAAAGAGTTATTACAATTAAAATGCTTTTTTATAAAATTATATAATTTTTAAAATTTAAGTTAATACAATATGTATTGTTATAATTAAAAAAATTAAGTAATTTATATAATTTTTTGGTTTAAATTCATCAGTAACAATAATTTTGCAGTTAAAATAAAATTTAAAACTCATTTCACTGCTCCACTAAAAGATTCTATCACCTGCTTTCATTAAAGAGTTAGAAATATGATTTAAAAAAAATTGACATTAACTTTAACACAGGTTTTTACTTCATATCACTTTATTTCGATGGTTATACACTTTTTAACCACTCTATATATAATGATGTCTCTGACACACACATCGAATTATTGAATTTTTTATTTCAAATCAGCAATTAAGTGAAAGTATTTAGTAATTTAAAATACAAAAATCAATTACGAAACTATTCCACATCTTAAAGCTGGTTGCATTATTATAGGAATTAAAATAATAATAAATGTTCAAGATAGGATGTGTCGTCTAATTGGGAAATTAAATAAATTCGTATGTCAAGGGGTTAATCCGTAAGCGCAATAAAATAACTGATTCCTTTAAAATCACGACTTTCCTTTTTATCAAATAATAAAAGAAATCCTCAATAAATGTATTCCATATTAATAGTTTGACAGTATTAAGGTCAAGCCAAATATTAAGTGGCCAAATGGTGAAAGCACTTCAAGTACTTATAACTCTCTTATAGGGTCGGGATGGCCTGGTCGGTAGAGCGTTGGACTCATACTCCTTAGGTTACGGGTTCGAAACTCACCGGCCAAAACAATTCCCGAGTGTGAGGCGATTGGCGCTCGTTAAATCTGTTCGTGGTCGCAAAGTCCTCCATATCGAGAGTAATATCACTTGGGGGTACTGGGCCAGGGGTGATCGTTCCCTGTTCCAGGTCTAAATTACGATCTGAGATGTGTGAATGAATTTGCATGAATGAAGTCCGCCCCCTAAAAAGGGTTGTGACGAGTGTGTAGCTAAGTCGTACTCTTGGCCTTAGATAACGCTAATTGTAAAACAAGAAACGTATATATCCAGCTTAAAATCTGCTGATGTATCAGCGGGGCTTGTCCATGGCAAGTGCCATAAGTAAAAACAACAACAACAAAATAACTTTCATATAAGTTTTGGAATGTGCAAGCAATGCCCTGGCTTAGCCAGTGGTCATACAGGTAACTTGATGGAGCCGACGAAGAACAACCCCGCCTGGTACGAAGGAACAACAGCACTTGATGATACTGGACACTCACAAAGAACAATTCAGACCAAACGCATATAGGTCCAGAAATTTTAAAAAATTCACATTTTACATTACATATTAAATTATGTTAATGCATTCAATGAATTCATAATGTTTCACAGTACAAGGTTTGGAATACCAATATATGACTCGCATTAAATACGTGTAACTTAATTAACACTTTGCTGACCGGTGACGAGTTAATTTGTCTTTTCATGTCCAAACGATGTTGACCGGTGACGAGTTAACTTGCATTATCTGTTTCAATTTATAACACCGAGGGCGATATAGAACATTGCAAAAACTTGGCGTATCGTGTTTAGTCTTGTCCGCTCTATAACAGAAAAATTACTTTTCCTAGTACTTACATTTTTATTAGAATTTTAGTAAAATTCCAAAAATTTCAACCATGACGGAACGTACCGGCGAAGAACTTTTTGATGTTCCAACAAAATTTATTGGAGTTTTTTTAGAACGTTTTACTTTCATATTCAATTCCAAAAAAGTAACCGGTGACATGACATAGTTTCTGTGTAAAATTGCCGGTCACCTAAGTGTTAAGAAACAATCTAAATATGTATGTTAAGAGAGCAATATTCCTTGAAAAACAATCTCTGAAAGAAAAATTAAAGAAAGTATACAACAGCACAGAAACGGTGTCTCATTTCAAAAATCCAGAACTTTCTCTTTTCTCAATGCCCATGAAACAACCCATGTTCATTCTAACCAAAATAGAATCGCCGATCGAAGAAGAAATGAAAGAGCAGAAATACCCTGCAAATAGACACAGTGCCATTTTCTAATCGGTACCGGGAGGTGTGGGGGGGGGAGGTCGAAACGAATAAAAATCGACGATAACATGTTGCTGCCGCGTCTTATTTCATCTGGCAGGAGAATTTCCTCCAGCTCCAACTCAAACAGAAATGGCCTGCGCACACACCCGAAGGGAGATGGAAACCACTGAACAAAGCGAGGCCCTAATCTCCCGCAAGCAGCAGAAGGGCCAAAACAAAAGATAAAAAGGCCGGTTTTGTAAATACGTTTAAGGAGAGCCGTTAAAGGAGTACACGATGTCGCAAATAACGGGCCTCCAGGATCAAAACAGGATAGGCAGTCATTTTGCTGGGACCGGGACGTAAAACAGATTACCGGTGAGGAAATTAATTCTTCGGCTACGACGCGAAATCGCTATCTCGGCGGTGATTTTCGAAAAATATTTTGGGGCAAATAACGCTATAAAAGTGTATTGTTTTTTTTTTTCTGTAATTATGACGGTGTAGTAAATTTCCTGCGTTTCAAATTTCGGTGGCTAAAATATTTATTAAACACTCTGAAATAATGAGTTGCCTAATTATTATTAATCAGAAAAGTAAACAGATTAGCAAAATGTCTGAAATTTCAAACACGCCGATATTTTGTAAGTTTAAAATTTATCTAACCATGTATTTTATGTATGCATCACTAATCACACATACAAAATATGTGTTAATAAAAAATGTGTTTAAAATTTATCTAACGATATATTTAATGTAACTATATATTATAATTTATCTAACCATATATTGTATGTATGCATTACTAACTATGAATACAACCCCTGTGTTATATGTAAAATTTTTCTAACCATGTATTTAATGTTTGTATTAATAACCATAAATACAAACAATGTGTTACTAATCATGTAAAATTTATCTAACCATGTATTTAACGTATATATCACTCAGAATATACAATGGGCTATGCTGAGCTCATTGTATATGCTCAATGACAATGAGTTACTAAAAAAATAAAATTTATCTAGCCATGTATTTAATGTGTGTATCACTAACCATACATCATCTAACCTATTCCACTGTGAATGCAAATCAAACTGGAAATAATTAAATACTAAACCATGATCTACTAATAATAAAGGCGCGCGCGCGCGTGTTTGTGTGTGTGTGTGTGTGTGTGTGTGTGTGTGTGTGTGCGTGTGTGTGTGTGTGTGTGTGCGTGTGCGTGTGTGCGTGTGTGTGTGTGTTGGCGATCTACAGGCCAAACCGTTTGATCTATAATTAATGTATTCGGAACAGATTTACTGAAGAGAGTTGGAATATGCACTTAGGATGGTGATATTTTTTCAGTTTTAATTAAAATGCTTTAATTAGCGAAAAACAATTAAAATAACACGGCTTTAATATCTGAGAATTTCAGGCGATCACAGACATGACGTTATATTTAAACAATTTAACTTAATGCTGGTTTTACACTCGGCCAGCTATAAGACGGCAAACAGGGAGCGCATGCGTAGAAAGGAACTGATTTATGTTTGCCACAATTTCATAAAATAGATTCAGACATTCCATGCTTGGCCATAATTTGCCGTTTTGGGGCCTCCAAATATTTCTTTTCCACTGCGTATTTTATTAAGAATAAATATATACACAAGGAAACAGGGTAAAATTATAAAAAATATGTCAACATACCTAAATTTGTAAAAAACCATAGAAAAGAAAAGGAAGTTAAAATGATTAAAAACAATGCAATCTCGCTTCAGAAAGAGCAAAAAAATGTTGGTATTAATCTGACGTTACCAATTTTTTCCAGCTAGAAAAAATAAACGCCAAAATCCTACAAACGCATGCACAATAAGAAAAAAAAATCAGCACACAACAGCGGCATATAATTGTCCCGCCAGGACAATGAGTTGCCATCGACCGAAAATTTTTTAACCTTTATACGCATGCGCTGCATTCTTGCCGTCTTATAACTGACAAAATGTAAATCTGGCATAAATATAACCAATACACCCGACAAAACATACGATGCCAAAGTTAATTAATTTTAATTTAAAAAATGTTTCTTAAAATAAAATTTAAATGATACGATGTAAAAAATAATGCATTGAAGAGGCTGACACTTAACACTTATTCTAATGCTTTCACTATCATACTTGAGACCGGAATCTATTGTTTAAAATCAAGATCCAAATCATGCGGTAACCATAAAAATAACTCTCAGGTCTAAATGAAACCGCAGAGATGAATTTTAAAATTGAAAATATATTATTTCGGTTTAATATTTGCAATATTAAAAAATAAAAGAAATAAATTAACACAGCTTCAGTTGAAACAGTTTAATCAAACTTATTAAATCAAGAAGAACAGTTAAATTTATTTTGCAATTAAAGAATTCTTTCTTTATTTTTATTCTTTCTTATACTTACAATTGTTTGGTGCTTTGGAAATAATTTTCTTACACATAAGGAAGGAAAAAAAGAAATAGAACAGAAGAAATACAAAGGTACAATGGATTTAGTCCGAAACAAACCTTTAAAGAAAAGTAGTTACAGAATCGTGTTCAGAGCTTCAAATGGGAACTGCAAATAGCGTCGTTCCAGGAAATCGTATAAAGGGCTGTCAAGACGGAGGAAGAAAAAAAAACAACCTACAAGCACTTTTCTTATATTTCGTAAAAAGAAAGATGGAAGAAAATCAAACAATTTTGTGCTGAATAAAGATAAATATCTCGTAATAAGTGGCAAAACACACACTTATTGGCATCTCGAAACTGAAGATGGGTAAAATGGGCAAACGTGGGTAAAACTAACTTTAGATTACGTTTCTACTTTCCCGAAATTTTTATAACAAAGTGTTATGTAAACAAGAAAGGATTCTAAAATTTCGGCACTTTACTTACGCTGCAAATAACTTCTACTTTTAAAAATTGATCTTAAGAATTAATCGGCTAAAACTCATTGTGTAAAACTAGAAAATATTTCATTATATTTAGTTTTAAAAGATCCTGAACAATTAATTACTAATTCAAAACGTTAGTCACAATTTGCAATCAAATTTAAGCTGCGATTCATAAGATAAAATACGTTAGTCACAATTTGCAATCAAATTTAAGCTGAGCTTTATAAGATAAAATACGTGAATCTCAATTTGCAATCAAATTTAAGCTGTGATTCATAGGATAAGTTAGTCTCATAGTTAAGATACGTTAGTCTCAATTTGCAATAAAATTTAAGTTGTGATTCATAAGATAAAATACGTTAGTCACAACTTGCAATCAAATTTAAGATGCAAAGAGATACTGAATAAAAATTAAAAATGTTTATATTCGAACAATTAAAATTACATACTTATTAATATACAAAATAAAATTGTCATAATACTAATATAGAATCAGGAAATAAAAACATTTTAATCAGCCCATCGAATAGTGAACAAATTCACAACTGACAGCGGCTGGACAAAACAAGAAAGATTATCTTTTAACTTGCTGTTTTTAATAAACCAAAGATGATAATGTTTCTTATTTACTAATGAGAGAGAAAAGACACAAATAGTTCTAATTTTTTTAAAAAAAATTTCTCTGAACACCTACGCTCTTTTTCATTAAAAAAAACAGAAAAGGAAATGTCGGCCTCTTTTTTATTCCATTTTTCTGACACTAAAATGTTTTCAGAGGAAAAGATGAAAGGGGGAAAAAAGATCACATAGTAATTACTCATAAAAAAACAAATGCAACTTTCATTATACCATTATCTTAAGAGATTTTAATGATCTGTTTTTAACCAAGGCGGCTCGGTTTACAGCATGTGCGGTGTGAGACTATTATTTTTTGCGGGTCACAAATTCTCACTTTTCATGTCATTCATATGAGATTACAACCAATGATTTATGATGCCATGGCTCTATGGAAAATAATTTAATTTTGCAATCGCGAAAAAAAGTCATTAAATTACGCTCAACAATACGAAATTGTTAAAAAAATATGGTGATAAATTTAGAATTCGAAATCAGACCTTGATATTTCGCAGAATATTTAAGTTCCATAGATATTAAGTTACACAGTATATTAAGTATTAATTCCTAACTTGTCACACATGAATATGTGGCTGGTCAGATTGAGCAATCCACTCTTAAAAATGCACACACACACACAATATAAATGCGTAATATAAGTATTTTCAATGAAATGCAATTAGAAATCTATTTTATTATATATTATTTTCATTCATTTATCACTTCAGGCATTGTTATTTCCAGCACGTCGTTATTATTTCTTTATTTTTATTGAAAAATAATAATAAGTAGTGCAATTTGTAGCAGCTGAAATATTTTTTTTCATACAAATGGCATAAGAAAATATATAAAGCAGATGAAATAGAAAGCTACAGTGTGTGTGTGTGTGTGTGTGTGTGTGTGTGTGTGTGTGTGTGTGTGTGTGTGTGTGTGTGTGTGTGTGTGTGTGTGTGTGTGTGTGTGTGTGTGTGTGTGTGCGTGCGTGCGTGCGTGCGGTGAGAGAGAGAGAGAGTTAGACGTTACACCTGTCATAGTCACAAAGTCCTCCATGTCGAGAATAATACCACTGGGGGGAGGTGATAATTATCTCTTCCAGATCCAAATGATGATCTGTGGATTCATGGAAATTACGATCATCTCAGATCTATCTAAGTTTTTAACGCATCATTTTCATTGAGAAATAATCAGTTTTTGATAATTAATATTTATTTAACTATTAGCTTTTACCCCCAACTTTGTATGCATGCAAGAGCACACAACTAACCTAAAAACAACTTATTTACAGTGCTTACCTGAAATAAAGCAAAACAGCAAATCAGGTCCGTATTTCTTTAAAATCAAGTCGAGTCTATTTCATTAATCAATCGAGTTTCAAATAGCTATAACAGTATTATACACATATTTTTTAAACTTTTAATTAAAACGAAAATACAGTTGTCAATCATTACAACATAGTGCACATGCGTGAATTTTCAGTGACAAATGGGGCAGCACCAATGTGTGAATTTCCCACGCCAGTTCGAGTAACGCATTATATATTAGAAATTTTTAATTTCCTTTATTATATTTCATTTTAATTCGTAAGTACTTCAAAATGAATCTGAAAAATCGATTAATTAACAATATTTAATTTTAAATATACCAAACACTAAGAAAATAAACAGAATCGTTTGAAACAATTGGTCAAAAACACGTTAAGTCTAACCTCATTAGCGTGGAGAGGAAAAACAAATTGTCTTACTCATTTGGCAGTGGGGAAATGAAGATTTTTGGCGGGAAAGTTAGTTTTTAATTAATACAAAATTATCCACTTAATTAATTGGAATAAATAGTAGCCAGTGTTCTATTCTAGACAATAAATCTATCCCTGTGCTAAATTTCATCAAATTTCGTTTAGCTGTTTTGACGTGATAGATTAACATTATCCATCCAAACTTTTACATTTATAGTAGTAGTGTAGATATTTATAGTATATTTAATGAAAAAGAGTATTTTAGTTATTCGTAAAAAAATTTAAATTCTAGAAATGTATAAACTGCCAATTAGTGTACTATCAAACAAGAATATACAAACACACATTTCATTGCAGTAGCATTCAATTGTTTAATATATCATGTCAGCAAATAAATGATCAGTTATTAGCATTTATGCTAAGATATATTCTTCTTTCCATACTTCGATATCGATGTAACGAATCCCAATAACAGGAGAGACGGAAGAAATTGAACTCCACTCAAGTGTGAAATATGTTTTGATGTTTTAAAAAGAGAATAAAATAGCTTTCTATTGTTGACTACAAAAAGCGCTCATTATTCGAAGATTAACCTTGCAGATATGAGAGAACGAGATAATTTTAATCCTCTCTCAACGATCACATGTCTCAAAAACGCTTTATAAAAGTATCCTTTTGGTGTGTGTGTGTGTGTGACGTATTTTTCACCATTCGATGCCGGCTGTTATGTGGGCTCTGACGTGATTTCCTCTTCCTCGTGTTTGAACAACGGATCAAGCTATCGGAGAGGTGATCTGTGCAACTAAATAAGCAATCTGAAACAACTTACTTAGTGGGCAATAAAAAAGCAACGACGAAAATAACGCCAAAACGCGCCGGAATGGCACGGTTCTGCCTGTGGATTTCCCTACGAGACCGTGGAGAATCGCGCCAGACTTAGCAGTTAAGAGCTCGTAAAAACTGAAGACGATAACATTCTGATGGGGGTAATTAAAATTCCAAAAGTAATTGAAGATACTCCGCTGTAAACAATTCCATCCTAAGGTTAGGGAGCGAGAACAAAATAAACCGACAATGGGATAATCATTCGAATATTCGAAAAATTTAAATGTAAGTGAAAAAGTTTTTTTAAAAAATAACTTTTCCCCCCACAGTTTGTAAAGAAATTCTTATCGTTTCTTTGAATGTATTATTTGTTATAAAGTGTCAAATAATCCGTCCAAATGCCCAGCCTAATGTGGCGGTAAGGCAGACCGGATAACGAAAAAATCCGGAGAAGCCAGAGTTCTATGAACTCATTTCTTTGCCAACTTATATCAGAAGACAAAGTTTTCATACCAACACTCGCAGTTATAATACGTATTTTCTCACTTCTTACTGAATACTAAAATCCTCCCATTTATCGTAACCCACGTAGTATGTGATCACGACAACGGCCCTATGAATCATATCGGTAACATGTACAATTAAAATAAAAGGCACTGTACTGTAATACTGCAGTACACGTTTCCAATGCACGTTTCCAGAATTTATTTGAGAAAAAGTAAATTAATAAATACAAATTATTAACATTTCAACATAAATTCTGTAATGTCTAGTTTAATTGCAGGAAATACAAACAAATTCTGCCAATGCAACACCTTGCCTTCCTCATTTAATTACGATAAAAGAAAACGAAACCGGATAGTACAGAAGCCGGATAGTCGAGAACCTGATATTTGAGAATGTTCTATATGTCTTTATTTCGAATTTTGAAAATGTAGCATGAAATGGATATATTCTAATATACATTTTTATGTAGCGATTATAAATCACTAGCTTTCAAAACAATATAAAATTTAGCTAAATAGTTAAAATTGATAATAATTACATTATTTTTTAATAAATTTAATTTTTTTCTTATATAAGACTCATTAAAGAGAAAATACTGCAATAGAAAGTATCATGACTATTATAATCAAAAAAGCATTCCAATCAGAAAATTTGACCGACATTTTGACCATCCTCGTGGTTCAGACTTTCATGAAATTCAAGAAACATTTTTGGCATTATGTTTGTTTATTGCCAAAAGATTTGCGTTATACAGTTTTGGCATAAAGTCTGCTTATTGATAAAATATTTATGTTATCCAATTTTGGCATTACGTTTGCTTATTGTCAAAAACTTTGCGTTATACAATTTTGGCATTATGTTTGCTTATTGCCAAAAGATTTGTGTTATACAATTTTGGCATTATGTTTGTTTATTGCCAAAAGATTTGCGTTATACAATTTTGGTATTATGTTTGTTTATTGCCAAAAGATTTGTGTTATACAATTTTGGTATTATGTTTGTTTATTGCCAAAAGATTTATGTTGTACAATTTTGGCATTATGTTTGTTTATTGCCAAAGATTCATGCTATACAATTTTGGCATAATATTTGCTTACAGCCAAAATATTTATGTTGTAGAATTTTGGCATAATATTTGCTAGTCAAAATATTTACGTTATACAATTTTGGCATTATGTTTGTTTATTGTCAAAAGATTTGTGTTATACAATTTTGACATTATGTTTGTCTACATGAGAACAAGATACTGCATAAATAATTTGATTTAAACGAATGAAATTTAGTATACGGATTAAAAACTAAATTTGTAGATTTCCCATCAAATTCTGAACGAAATCCAAGAATAACAATAAGTCTGTCTGTCCATCTATTCGAATGCAAGTAAACTCGATGACTACAAAACATAAAGAACTGGTAAGATACATTTTGATGCACAGGTTTAACATCAAAAAAATGCAAAATTTTATCAAATTTTGAATAAATTTGTCAAAGAGTTAATTATCTGTCGATTATTTTTGTAAGCATATGAATTCAATAACCCATAAACACAATGACTTACGCAATGAAGTCTGATACAAGACCTTGCAACTACAACTGTAACTCCATGTTAAATTTTGGTTAAAATCGATCGGGTAAAAAAGGCGCTTAAACTTTTTTTCAATGCCATATACGCAATCAAAAATGTATTACATTTGTGACACTTCCAAAAGAAGCGGAAAAACACTTCCCTACGATCCTGCATTTGATTGTGGGGTCGTGTTAATTGGCTCCATCCTTTATTTTGCAGCAACCATTCGGCGCAAAACCCCGCGAAGAAGTGAAGTTACATGCCAAAATAATATGCACCTTTAGAGATAAATCTTCGAATAAATACTGAGAATATCATTTTTAACAACAAAAAAAGGAGGGGGAGGTTCCTTTTCAAATAATTTGATTCCTATAAATCCGAGCTTGTTTTCTTTTATTTCAAAAACTCATAGTAGAAACAAATAAACTGTAATGCTTTTGGTACTGATGTGAATCTGTAATTTTAAATTATTTTTTAAAAAATCTTTTTAAGACCTTTAAATAATGTTGAATTTAAAGGTTTCATTTTTTAAAAAAGAGCCTCCACAAAAAACTCAGATCGGTTTTTAAATTTATATTTTGGTAGGTGCGTTTCGAATTTTAGGTAAAAGTTAAATCACATCGAACTTGGATCCACTGAGACAACTATCCCAACAACGTTTTGACTATTCCCTTTGGGACAATAATGACGTAACAGGAAGACAGTTATCGCGCACAATGGTTGGCTTCATGTGATCGTATTTCAAGTATTATATACTTTTCCTATTCAATAATCCAGCTCCAATTCACTGATGCAGATATATATAATAGCAATGATTTTCTCATTGAATAGATATAAGGTGGAAATATATGGGCCTAAGTATGGGTTTAAATTCGTTATCGTATCAAAACTCTAAACGCACTGCGACGGTTTAATTAATCGTTAAATAATTCTAATTAATCGATACTTGATCTAAACACTAAACGCACCACGATGGTTCTAATTATTCGTTAACTTCATCTAATGGTTCTAATTAATCGATAGTCGATCTAATTAATTATTCCCAATAGTAACTTCTTAATCTCTCGATACTGCTACGTTCAGTAGTGACGGGGTGGTCGGCTGTATACAAGAAAAAGTAATTTCTTAATATCAGCGAAGTTCCGTTACTAATACCGTTTAATTGAACTGACAAAGTAATTTTCCAATCGATTTCTTTCGCATATTTCTAACAATCTGCCCCCACTCGTGTTTAACTTTTATAAGATTCTAATGATCAACCACTAAAGCTATTTAAATGTGGGATGTCCACCTAATTCTAGTAACAAAAGTGGAAGTCAAAAATAGACCCCGATAGTTCACAGGTGATGAGTAGAGAAGATGATTTGGGGGGGGGGTCGCAGAAGTTTAGTTAGGTTTAGTTATATTAAGTCTCGTTAGAAACACTAGAGCTGTTT
>JAOUZG010041912.1:496316-532611 GCA_026289955.1 Argiope argentata
TATTCAAGCCCAATTTTTTCTCTTTATTCTTGACATAAAGCATTCTTTTTGCTAATTCTACCACTGTTCTATTTTTTCTCTTAGATTACAAATTTGTGCAATAGTGAGGAAACATAATTTCACAGGCAGATTTACTGCAAAATTGGGAGGAAATCTACAATTAAACGTATTAATCAAATTCTATCTTTACACTTTGCTAATATCATGCATTCTTACATTCGAAATATTGGTCAAAAAGACTCCCTTTGATCAATTATATTTCTTTTAAGCCGACGTCATGCCACATAGGTAGGGAGATCTGAGAGTTCCTGTTTGGGCAAGTTTGTCCTTCTATCTGTCAGGTGAGCCTCCCCCCTCCTCTAAACAGGGGTTGTGAAAGTAGCAAAGTACTCTTGGCCACAGTTGGTGCTACTACGAAACAAGAGACGCTGACAAGGTTTAAATCGCTGACTACCTCAGTGAGCTTGTTCATGGCAAGTGCTATGAGAAACAACAACATTAAATTTCGTTTAAAATTTGATGGAAATCTACACATTTAGTTTAAAAATCACTTAGCAAATTTTCATCCAATAGGTTCAAAGCATTTTAATTTGATCGTGTTCACAGGTTTTTTTTAAAAAAAAATGTTTTTCAAAATTTGGAAAATTTAAAACTTGAATCTTGAAATCAAAATCTTGAATTCCAATTTTTAAATGAAAACAATATTTTCTCCTTGTAACTTCGTATACGAAAAGGCAAACAAGTTACACAGCTATATATACGAAATTTTATTCAGTTGTTGAAAATTGAAATTAAAGATTGGTGTATTAAATTTTAGAATAAATCCTTCAAAGGGTGGTTAGTTTTTAGTCTCTATACATTTATGTTGTAGATGTTGTAATTCGGTACTTATTGTTTCATGAAATAAAATATTCAAACAATTTCAGATTTTGGATTATACAGATTAAAAGGTAAACTTCCACAATATACGTTCAGTTTTCTTTACTACGTTACGACTCATGACATACACGCACACGGAAGAGAAAAAAAAGTCCGTTTTATTGTGTCACTGCACGCGGAAGTAGGGGAAAGGCATCCTCTTCAGCGGATGTCGTGATCTTCGATGCTGCCACTTCCCTTCCTGTAATAGTTAATTACTTTGATACGTTCAGGGATGCAGAGAAAGACAGAAGGAGTATATAATTAATGAGAGTCTTCATCACGACCTTTTTTTTTTTTTTTTTTTTTTTTGCATTCCCACTAATAGAGATCTTATTCTTCCATTTGCTTTCGCATCAATTTCTTCTTCTTCGTGTGTGTATGTGTGTGTGTGTGTGTGCGTGTGTGTGTGTTTGTGTGTGTGCCGTTTTAGTATATTAATTAATAATTACAATTGATAATGTCATTTTTATAATTTAATTTATATTTATAAAACTTTGTTCCTCTCCTTTATTTATCCCTTTATAGATATTAATTTTAAACTTATTCCCAAAAACTTATGAAACAAATGCGAATGTATTCATCAAATGTTATTATACGATTAAAAATTTTTATATATTTAATTTTATTACCTTTGAAGAAATAATTTTATATAGATAAATATGAAGTAACTGGAACATTCTCGAAGATCGAAAATATTGTCAAAATTTCTTTGCAAGTAAAGAACAATAACTTGATGCAAAATTTAGTATATCTAGAAAAAGTAGTGTTCAATATCAAACGACATAAAAAAATACTTATTTCTTTAAATAGATCTTTACTAATCGCAAACTGAAAATATAATATGATGCGATAATCTTCAAACTCTTAAAACATCGATATTCTCAAGACAGAAAGAAAAAAAAAAGATAAAAGAGTCTGCTCAAAATCACACCAAAATTAATATAATGCACGAGTATAGATAAGTTTACAAATCAAAGCAAGATTACTTTAATATAAAAATCTTTACAAAAAGTCCATTATGTTCAAACATTATCCCACTCTTTAATTGAATAATAGTTAGTCGTAAGTTTTATTGCTGAGTTAAATAATTTGTAATACTAATTGGTATTTTACCAATCATTTTGAAATATTGTAGGAAAAATCTATGGCAAGATATAAGGCAAAAACTTTTTCAGATAGTATGAAGTAAAAATCGTCAACTTATCTCTTCTGTTGTTTTACATAAATAAAATATCTTTAAATTCTAAAACATAATTTTATTTGTAACGTTAAATACTAATTAAAATATTCAGTTAGGCCTTTTCTGTTTGGATTTTTAAGTAGAAGATATTTTATATAAAATTACTTAATCTAGTACCTAGGATATAGATACAATAGCAATTATTTTATGTAGGTTTTTTTAAAACTGTTTTTATAATAAATATAGGAAAAGCCTTAATTATTTGAATCATTCTGAAGTAATTTTTCGTTGCTGAATATTTTTTTAATGGATGGGATGTAAATTTTGCTTAGGAATTTTGAATATGCTGAGAAATATTCTGTATTAAAAAAATTTGTACAAATTCTGTTGTGATTATTATAGCAAATTATCATTATTATTATTATTGCTTAAATAAACATAAAGAAATTTTATTAAAAATAACATTTCTTTATATTTTTGAAAATAAAATTATAATTTTACATAAGATTTCAATCATATTTCAATCAAATTTTCAACCTTTATCCCACTTTTGTATTGCAAATTCTTCATTTATCAGTATGTCTCTTTAATTTTAAATTCTTAATTTTACATTTAAATGCTAAGAAATCCTGATGGAATAAAGATAACGCAACAACAGAAGCAGTTGCATTATCTAAGCCAATAGGTCAATATTTGTACCTAGGTAAAAATGACATTCACGACACGAGTCTTCAATACATATACGAAATGTGTCAATAAAAGTATATTATTACGTCTTTAGCGTAGCGGGTTCGGATTGAATTGACTTTACTTGAGAACAGCACAAACAAATTTATTTACAGCTATTTACAGGATGACTTGATAAAGTAAAACTTCAGATAAAAAAGAACAATCCAGCAGTCAACTGTCACTTACAGCGTAAATGCAAGTCTTACGCACAATAAACACAATCTGCAAATCAGCTAGCGTATAGCACGGCAAACAGTAAGGCACAGCGAGCTCAATGACACAAAGCTAACAGCAAACGTAAGCACAGCTCAACAATAACAAGCGAGAAAAGTAATCGGCTAGTCCAGCGAGAAGCTTCTCTTCCGAGAGAAAACTGACGAAACTACGGCAACCCGTCCCTTATATAGCCAAGCGAGCGAGCACGTGAAGCAACGCGGCGCAACTCAAACTGTCTTGGGGCTACCAGAATATCCCCCTCGCCAAATCAACTCGGTTGGCTCAAAACTCCTTGTGAAGCGTCGCCAACGTTTTCTCCGGCACGCGTTCACGGCTATCGTCCGCTGGTAACAATATCAATGTCCATAATAAATAAAAATAGGTTCTAACAGATGATCGTAAATTCTGTAATATAATACTTGATGTGAAACTATTAAAAAAGTATTTTACACCTGCAAACGGAAATTTGAAAGAAAAAAAAATATGTGTGTAAAAACTTACTGTCTTTTTACTTTCTCCTATCCGTGGTGTAAAGCATAATAATCGTCAAAAAATTCGAACTCGAAGTTTTTACCAATTTCTACGTTTTGGATCATCCTAAGTTCGAAAAATACATTTTCGGAAACTGTCCAACTATCTATATGTCTTCAACAAAGATAGCTCAAAAATGCTTTTGGTTAGAAAGTTGAAATTTAGAATACGGCGTTTTACACCAAATATCTAAATTTTTATTAAATATTAAGTAAAAACTGTCAAAGTAAATCTGTCTGTTTGGCTGTCGGAATATAACACAATAATTACAAAATGAAGTCAGATATATAAATTACAAATTTAGTCAGTTTACTAATTTAAAACTACAGTATAGGTACTTGCTCAGTTTGAAGCCAAATCCACCTACGAGTTGACTATCAATCGGTTTATATTTTCAGAAACATGAAAACTCGATCATTTATCAAATTTCAAATGGATTTTGTGACTATTTGCGCTGTTTTATGTGAAAATTTCGTTTCAATCGACTGAGAAAAACACGTCTAAAACAGAATTTCGAGTTTTGGAGGCTGTTAATGCATGCCAATGATTAATCGCCAAATACCTCGCCAAGGATGATATTATAGATTCAATATAAAAGATTAAAACGAAATCTGCCATGCTTATTTCAATGTATCAGGCCAGAACATCATTTCTTGAACAACCAAGCACCACTGACTCGTGCAAGTTAAATTATATTTTTTATTAATTTTAATTGTTTCATTGAATGAGTCACTTTAGTATTGCAAATGATCCAAATAACTTTGTCTCGCATTAATTGTTTTAAAAAAATATATCCCATTTCCTACTTATTTCATTTCATATAATCATGTGCTCAAAATGGCATTTTTCTAGGTTTTATTGACTGTAGTCATTAACTTATTTCTTTCAATCAGAGCTGTTGTAAATGAGATGGCAACGCATTAATAAAAGCTGATTTTTTTAGATGTTCATGCGGATAATAAGATTTCTATTTTTCCCCAACGTAAAATTTTTATTTTTGTTGACCTCATCCCCAAAACAACTTCATGTTTTGATATGATAAAAAAATGATCAATTCGCGCCAAATGTTTAATATTTTGTAACTATTGTACCAGAACGCCATGTAAGACGTTCTTTGGCACAAAAAGTTTATTAGAGAGCATGCGAGAAAGTTTTGGGAAGACCACTCCCGCTGGGTATTAAAAGGATTTTGCTTAATTACGTTTTTAAAATCTTATTTATAGGTTTCTGAATCTAATCATACGTTTTCGTAATTTATGAGGATAAAAAAGAGAGAAAGAAAGAAATGAAATGGATATTTAACCAGACATTCTTTAAACTCTGCATTCTACACAAAATTGAAAATGGGGTTGCAGAGAGAGAAATGAAAGTTCCATACATATTCAATGAATTCCACCCAAAGCCGGAAGATGAAACGGCCAAATATAAATAACATTTTCAGTTTGACCTATTTACGTGCGAAAAGTTTGATAAATATTCATGCCGCCTGAGAAAATATACATAAGAATGGCAAAAAGCGGTATTTCATCACATTATCAAACAGTTCGAAACCCCCACTGTCCATTCTATAGAATAAATTGAATTTAATTCCTTTTGATCTATCAGTTCAGGCTATTCAATAATAGAGATTCCCTTTTATTTTATAATGATTTATCATCTTTTGAGATTTTCCGTTACCTACTAGGAAATCTTATCATCCCACTTTCATACATCTATAGGTTAACGTTAAAAAATTGATAAAGGTATTGTTTCCAGTCTACCGGAGAATTGAATTTTTCCCTTTTAGTGAATTCGCTATAAAGTGGAACAGATGGAAATTCAGAGGAGCTAACTCTGAGAAAAAAGGGCACATGAGATGAGACAGCTCAGCAAAGTTCCACTAACTTCCGATGGTGACCAAAACTACAAAAAGTGCTGGTATTTAAATTATGTTCCAAGAGATGTCTTTAAGAGTATTGCATGTAGGAAGACAGAAACTCTTCTTTGTTCGAAACGCTGAATTTAGAGAAAGTTTTTGGATGAATATGAAATATATCTGCAAATAATATCCACAGTGATAAATTTTGATTGTTTGATTAAAAAATGCAAACACACCCTGATCAAAATACGATGACGTAGAGTAGTTATATTAGCTTCCCGTTGTGAAGCAACGCTAAGGATATTTTGGGAGGAAATTCCCAATTTTGAACCGTGGTCAGATGATGAGGACGACAACTGTGCTAGCACCCTCCTCTCTACATCACACCAGCTGTATGACGTTTGGCTATGACAGACTTATAGAACTTTGGTTCTTCAGTGGAATCGGGTCTTGAAACTGAAACTCTACAGCCCACGGGCAGAGACCTTACCAACAGGCCACAGAGACCCCATACGATGACGTAAAAAAGGTACAAAGGAAGCTGGGGATTTATACCATTATTATGTAAATAAAAAAATTAACTTTATACAAATTGTAAATTTAACTGTATGTCTAAACTTTATTTTCATTACTAATACATATTTTCATCATGTATGCAAATAATATACTTAGAAAAAGAATTGGGAAGCATAACAACAGAAGATAAAGCACAAAATTGAACTCGCTAACAGGTAATAAATAAATAAGCTACAAATACTGTGCGAATCAAACCGACACGAGGAGAAAAAGAAGAGCAGAAAAAATATCTCATGAAACAATAGAAAGGCCTTAACAGAGGACTATAGAAATTAGTGTTATTCTTTTTATTGCATATTAAGGAAGGAAAAAAATCGCCAAAAGAGATAATATCGGGTTTCTGAAACGATCAATACATAAACTCTAATAAGAAAAATGTCCCAATATATATGAGGATTTTGCTTATCTAAGAATTTTTTTAAAAATATATAGTACAAAAAAGAAGAATAAAAAAATGAAACAAAATAAGGAGAATAATAACCATTTGATACTTTGGAGATTTCACAATCCTCGAAAAGATCGGTATCTGTTGTTTCCCAATATTCAGTGAAAAAACAAACATAAACAAAAGAAATTGCTTACAGAAAATACAAGGGTATAACATCTAACATTTCCTTAATAATAATAATAAAAAAAAAGATAAGTGAGTAAAATATATGAATTCTTGTATCGGTCATTTATTTAGAAAAAATAAGTCCTAAATAATAAAGTTTGTATTTTACATCTACATAGATTAATATAACTTCGAGCATTAAAAAACACAAAATTAATGCTTTTGTTTTCGTTACACGTAGTGAGTTCGGAAGAAAAATCAGCGAAAACATTTCCCCTAAATTTTCGTGGGTACTTCTTAAACAATGTGCAATCGCCCTCTTCGAAGATCATGAGTATTTACACTTTTAGTTTTTGTGTTCTACATAAAAGCTATTATGCGCTTTCTAGAATGTCGAAGAAAGTAGAGAATGCATTTTAGACGCCTTTTTTCTTTGCACTTAAGAGTACCATATTGGATTAAATTCGATCAGTCAGATGGACAGACTTCCTCTGAATGGATTTTGTCCAAAATTTGATAGAATTCTATAAATTTGTTGTAAAACCATATACCAAATTTCATTTGCAACGTTTTGGCCGGGTCTACTGGTGAGTTGGGCCGAAGACAAACTCAGGTCTTGGTGAAATAAAAATCTATTTATTCCCAGCTATAATACATATATATTTCGCACAGGTACACCTTCTTGATTAATGATTTTACAAACACATAGGTAATCCAGTTCAGAGTTCCACTAGGGGAAGGTGCTGTGTTTCAGATAAGGGAGGAATCTCTCTCGGGGGAGAAGAGATATGATAAAGTTCTTGAAACTTCCGCAGGATTCAGCCCGTGGTTCGGGATTCTCTGCTCGTCGATTAACCTGCTGGATTTCTGGAACGTAAGGTGACGAACTAGCTGGAAGAGTAACTCAGAAGACAGCTGTTCAACTAATTGGAGGTCTCCCCAAAGCTCGGATGAGCTTTCACACCTCAGTCAGGACGCTGAATGGTTCCACAAGTTCCGATGAACTTCATGTGGGCTCAGCTATAGGGCGTGGCTGCCTACGTACACTCCAAATTCTCTCCTAAGAATGTTACACAGAATTCCAAGCTGAATTCTAGCTCCAATCACTAGCTGTCGCTTCGTCAGTCGGCTCTCTCCCCTCCACTTCTAGAGTCGGTTCTCGTTTTATCTGGGTCTCAAAGGCCGGTCCTTGGTGGCAAATGACCAATCAGCATCATTCCCAACTTTCATTGGATCATCTGACCCAAGTTATCTTTCCAATCACAAAAGAGGGGAAAACGGCGTCTAGCAAAGAGACGTCTTGGTTCCGTCTAGTCTGCTGCTTTTTCTCAAAAAGAATGGAATGCCGTGTGCCGCTGATCCCCATTTTGCCGGCTTGAAGGGCGGGCGTCTTTTATCTATTGACAGGGACACATATGCATTCTTCCCTCGCTGTTTTCTCCAACACATGTTCCGTCCAGTGAAAGCCTCCCAGGTCGTTCCTACACACCAGCTTGGCGGCGGCACTTAGACTTGAATACTGGTTGTCTGCATTCTTCTCATTTCACAAATTCCTCTGTTATCTGTGTTTGCTTTCCCGTGGGAATGCAGTTTCCCATACTTCTATTTGTCACTTATTCTATTTGTCACACATTCATCTAGCTCAAATCATTTTCAGAGTACCTTTCCCAACAAACGGACATTTTTCGAAAAAACGTGATAAAGGTCTAAAACGTGGGAATTCGTCAAAATCATGAGCTTATTTTTTTATTTTGATTTTTGCTTCCTTCTCTATTATATATATGAGAAAGTTAAAAAAAAGCCAATAAATTGTTGATTACAATAATTATAAAAATAAAGACAGAAATCCCAATTTTAGAGTAAATTTTCCTGACTTTTCCCGATCTCTCGGAATTCCCTGACAATTCTCAGTTTTCTTTATTTACTGGTTAGGTAGCCATTCTGTAATAATAATTGATGTCTCATAACAGTGCTCATCAGAATAATGTATTAGAAAATTATTCACGTAATTTTTTTCCCCCGAAGGGTAACCTCTAACAGAAAAAACAAAAAATAAAGGATATTCTACCAATTACATGTGTTTCTGTCAAGACTATAAGAATTGAAACTAAAACACACACACACACGACAGAACGTCGGAATAGCCTGGTTGGTAGGGAGTTGGATTCGAATCCCTTGAGCTACGAATTCGAATCCGCCAGCCAAAGACTCTCCGTGTGTGTGGTGGCTGGTGCACGTTAAATCGGTTTTGATCACAAAGTCCTCCATGTCGAGAATAATACCACTGGGGGTGCCGGGGCAGAGGTGATCGTTCTATGTTCCAGATCTAAATTACAATCTGTGGATAAAGGAATGAAATGCACGAAGTTTGCCCCGTAAAAAGGGTTTTTGACGTGTGTGAGCAAGAAGTCAAGACTTCTTCCCTTAGGTGCTCAGGGGTCCATACCTTCAGAAGCTACAGCATTCCTCCTTCCATTGTGAAGAGGGCACACGAGAACAACAACATGACATATCAGAAATTTAGGCAGTGTGGAGGGGGTACAAATTAAGGGCTCCTACCTGATTCTACTGTAAGTGCAGCTCAATCTCTAAATTCAGAAAAAAGAGAAAGGTTTGCCTTTTTCTTCCAATCAACTACTCAGATGTGTGCGAAGTGGGCTTTGAATGACACTTTTGGCATTGTGCTAATAAAGAAGCATTAAATGTTCCAAATGCATTTTTCTTTTCTCATATTCATACTGACATCAAAAAATACAATTAACCATTGCTGATGAAGGACAGAGATAAATATTAGTCAACGCATTCTTTTTCAGAAAATATTTAATTTCTAAGATTGATAACAGTAACACAGTATCTTCACAATGGTCAGCATGAGCTATTGGAAAATGGTTGAAAATGGCTTATGGTTTTTCCAAAAAATACAATTAACTCTTGCAAAAGTTAGTTAATTTCTCTTATTTAATTTTACTTAAATATTATTCTTCATTTGTTTTATTAAGTTGTTTACAATAATGGGATTTTTAATTGCATTAATAAATAATATTAGTATAATAAAATATTTTATTGAGACTGTGTAATGAGAAATGTAAAAAAAAAGAAGTTAGTATGACAAGAGTTCATACTTTACAAAGTTTGATGCTCATCCAATTCGACACAAAAAAGTAGGAGAATGGAAATGTAAATAAGAACACAATAATATAGTAATATTAAACTTCCATCTAGAATGTTTATAAGTTTTTAAAATCCAATTGCAAAATATGAGCTTAATACAACAACCTGCACATTATCCAAACTAAAAATAGCATAAAGCAAAAGCAGATGTAAATAATATACACATTCCCTTTATACCACTGCAATCAGAAGTCAGCATATAATACAATGTGCAATTAATTTTTCAATTAAATTAAAAATTTAAAGTGAAACGTCATAAATAACAGATTATTTCTAAATAGGCTTAAAAGATGCAAGGGTCTGCTCACATCCTTAAAAATGAAAATATCAGATACGCTTTTAATAAATTTCTTCTTCCAATGCTTAAACAAAACATTTGAAAAAATTATAATATATAAAAATGCTAAACATTTTTAACAAAGGGGGAAAAAAAGAGTATAAAAAATGAGCAAAAAGTAAGAATGTACCAGAGAACACAATGTCAGAAACAGATTCTCATTTAAAGAATATGTCAATCTTCTTAAATATTTACATGAAAGAGCTTTTAAAGATTTCTTAAATACAAGCAATTATTGTGTTTAAAACATGAAGTTCAAATATTTACCACTTAAATGATCAACCTATAAATAGCAAGCATGGAACTAACATTTTAATATATAAAGCCATTTATAAGCATTATAATTTGATATCGAAATTATATTGTATAGATGAACTTCTTATAGGTTCTCCAGATTATTGTTTGCAACTTCATATCAGCAATGAATCAAACAGAAGGCTTCTGTGAACTAAATAGAGAAAAATTTTATATACATATATAAAAACTGCATAAATGTTTATTTGATATTTTTAATCAAAAGTCTCAAATTTATACACACTCAATTGCACTCATTGAATTATGTTTGTATAATGTAGGACGTCATACAATGCAATTAACTGAGATAAAATTTTTAGAAAAAAAATTCATGCTTTAAATGTAATAAAAATGACACATATGACACAACAAATTATAAGTTTTGTATTTCCAGTTAAAATTTTAAATTCATTTCATGTAAATCAATTAAAACCTTTTAGGCCTATTCTGTTTTACACTTAAATTATTATTTAGATACAAACAGTAACTGATATGAACAATTAAAAAAACTGTGTCTATTTTTGCAATATTATTATGTTTCATAATACAAAAGAAAAGAACACAAATATAGAGATAACTGCACTAATTTTATTATAGAAAATACATTTGATTTAAATAATTCTCCATCCATCTTTGTCAAAGCGTGGAGGTGTATTAAAACCAGGATCATATTGATGAGCTAAAGCTCTAAATCGTATCTTCCTAAGTAGATAAATTTTATCCCCCTCATTCACAAATAACTTCTTCTTGATTTTGGCTCTTTTTAGACGAAGCCCTCTGATTTTTTGTAGGAAGAAATAACGTTCCCAGTATTCTTTGGTGTTAGGATCCATTTCTTCTAACGGTGGTGGAGGGCCAAGGCGAAGTGTCCAAAGCCAATCAGGATATTCAGAATCATCCTTCAACTTCACATCTTCTCCCTCTTTATAAATGTTGCTACCACAACAATAGTTTACTAGCTTTTTTACATCACTTTCTGCTGGCAATCTTTTCTTTTGGGTTAAAGTAGCAGTAATTTTTCCTTTTCCAGTAAGGGAACCTGAAAAAAGAATGCACTCAAATTAAAATCCTATAACAAAATAAAAAATGGAAATGCAAAATTAAGCATGAATTTTTAACAATGAATGAGTTAATTTTTTTAATTAATCTGTAATGAAAATCATTATCATTTAGATGTTTTAATAACCTGATGTTTAGATCAACTTCTTTAATAGGACTGCAAATATTGGCTTTTATCCATAAGAATTTATCATTAAGATTTCATGTTGAGAATAGTTTAGCCGGGTTTTATCTTACATCCTGGTAACAAAACAATATATTATTTAGATCTATCACAGCAAAAATTAATGTTTGAAGAAGAGAGAGAGAAAAAAACTCCTTTTCATTTTTCATTCTTTAGAAATATATAAAAGTAAAGTACAAATAAATAGTTAAAAAATAAACAAAAAGGAAGATTAATAACTTTTATTATTTCCAAGTATTTTATATATAGAATTTGAGATTTGTACACTTAGTATAATTATTATTACAGATTAATCATGAGATATCTTTATATCATGCTGAATATAAGTATATAGCACACAAGTGTGTAACACATTAGTAAAAGATTTTTCAGAATTACGTAATGGCAGTATGCAAAAATAAAACTTTATAGTTCTAGTTGATTATTACAGAGTAACATACCAAATACACGAAATTATCAATATTTAATAGTTGAAGGTTATCTAAATAAATAAAACTTCCACTCTTATGATTAAAAAAAAATTAAAGATAATACTAGCTAAGAAGAAGAAAGGTTAAGTAAAGAATTCTATCATAAGAATAACTGCATACAATTTATTTTTTATCAATACCTGAAAATTTTTCTTTGGCAAATAATATTTTGATCAAAAACAATGCATGATTTTAAAATAATATTTTCTTACTTTGATAAATCAAATGAAATATTTATATAATTACAGTAATATATTTTTGTTTTCTAACATAGTAGTTAATTTACACGGTTTTGGCATTCAGACCAAAGAAAAAATGTAGTAAATAAGTAAAATTATTTGTTCGATTTGGATTTTATTATTTTAGATTAACAATTACACATATGCTTTGATAACCTTGTTCTGCAGTGACGCAGTAATAGGAAGATATTGTTACAGGAAATTACATAAGCATATCAGATGACAAATTTTTGGAGGAAAATCGCAACAATGAAAACTTAATTTTAAAAATAAATCTGAAACAACATAAATTTAATCTTAAACAATAAAAAAAATTAAATAAAAAAATTATGACTAAAATAATGTCATTTTCTATGCAAAAACATAAGCAATATTTCATCATTTTTCGGTACTCACATATTAGATTGTCTTTGCCAAGTAAGTAGTAACTCATCTGTGAAGGATTTAAATTTGGCGATAAATATCAACAGATTACACCACTGCTGGATTGCCATAATTGGAGGTTCAGCAATTCATTGGCAACAAATTCAAATTTGGCAATAAAGTTGGACGGTTTAAAATGCAAGTACCCAATTTTGTATATAAGCAATCTTTAAAAATATCTTTTATTTCATAACCACATATTATATATATGTAACAAAATCTATGTTAATTTTTTATTTGAAGTAGATTGAAGAATCATGGCCCAACATCATGAAGAAAACACATGTTAAATTTTCAATTTCGTTTTTTTCCCCCTATAAGTTTAACACACAATAGCAAAAGGTTTACAAGGTGAAAAAGGGCATAAAAAGGAATAAAACATTTATCTCTGGTCTTATATACTATGATATTCTCATAAATCCCACATGTGTAGATTTCTGAAACAAATTCTTACACATATTGAACTTATATGGACCTTTTGACAAGAGAAACGTAGAAATCGGTGATTTATGGTTCATCAAAGGAATCGTCTAAAAGAATGTCTACACCAGTGATTTATTGTTCATCCACTGGGCACAGGGAGTAATTATGTATTATCTTTATAATACTTCATTTGATTTATTAAATAAAAAAAGCGGAATGGATCAAGAAATAGCATTTTAGAAGGAAGTTACTGTGAGCTAAAATAAGACAAAACTTTGGGAACTAATTATATTTAAAATAAGAGTTAAAAATATCATTACACATACACACACATATATACAATTAGATATGAAAAAGTATGTGTTTCAATATTGTTTCTATAGATTTCTTCAGAAACAATGCATTTAATAAATAAGAATATTTTATACTTAAAGAAATATCAATTATAATGTATCAAAAATATAGGTACAGAGTATGTTATTTATGTTTAATGAATAAATATCAATAAATCTCATGAATTAAATAATCTGTTTGAATGTTATATAGAAACAAAGATTACAAATCAGTTCCATTTTTATAAAGCACAATATATTGAACTTATTTTAAATACCAAACAAGTATGTTCATTTTCATTAATATCAGAATTTATCAGATTTTAATTTAATGAGTTTTAATCTTATAAGGTAATTTCTAATAAATAAAGTATATTATTTTGCAATCCCAATTAACAACAGGATACATTTATGAATGAACACAAAAAAGCCTTATTTATTATGACATAATTTTATAGACTGCAATTAGGCATTGAGGTGGTAAAATAAATGAATTAAACAGATTCCTTGTGTCAGTACAAAATTGGAAGTTTGTCACAGATCTATTAGAGAGTAATGTAACATCTCTAGATATTCATTTTCTCAATTTCATTATTCTCAGAAAACATTTGCCTTTAAAAATATAATTAATGAAAAAAAGGAATAATTTTGATATTATATTCCTTATTAATTAAATAAGTATTGATCACAACAAATTACACTATTATTCATAAAACTAAGATAGAAGTTTTAAAAAATTGTACAAAGAATATAGTTAATAATACATTTTAAAAAACACATTAAAAGTATTCAAAATCATTTTGTCATATTAAGTTATATGGGAAAAATAGTGAATGTAAGTTATAATTAAAAATAAAGTTTTCCTGTATTTAGATTTTTCCGAAAGATAAAACCTCTATGCACACCTCATGAACACAAACAAACATTTTTTTAAATAAATATTTTGTGAAACTTTCTGAACCATTTAAAAAAAATCGGAATCTGAAAGTCTACACATCATATAAATTATATTATAGCAGTACATAATTTGTTTCTTCAAATATCATTACTGATATAAAAAAAGTGTTCAAAATAGATCCGACACAAATATTTTTTTGAAATAAGCCATAATATACAATCTTAGTTTTAATAAGATACACAATAATAAATTGCAGCTTAAAACTAAAGGAGATTTAGTTCCTTTAAAAATGTTCAAAAAGATTAACCAATTAATGCCTTAAAGAAAATGGATAGATAATATTTAACAAGAGCAAAATTGAATTTTCTTACCAAGAATAGATTTAGAAGCTTGCCGCTCTTCATGTATCAAAGGTGTACTCAGACGAGAGATCAAAAGACGGCACTTTGGGATAGTTCCGGTAAATATAGACATTTTGATTATAATTTTAATTACCCTAATTACATTTTAACTAAACATAATAAAATGCAATTCAAGTAGTGTGCTCTCTCTTAGTTGAACCAAAACATTAAATAAAAGTAAAAGTCGAAGTACTTTTTAGAAGGTACTAAACAAATTGCTTATTTTCTAAAATAAAATGGAATTAAAAAAGAGAAGAGGTATTATAAATGACAGAAAATGACAAAAATACTCTGAAACAAAATATTTGATAATAAATATTATGCTAGATAACGCTAAAAATTTTCTTCTTCTTCTTTATTGCGTCTCGCTAGCTAAACGATGTACACATGAAAAACCTTTCTTGTTTAGATGCTTAGTGATAGGGCCTTAAAGGCCCTATCACACGGCAAAATATCGTCGGCACTTTCTCCAACAAACGACGACGAAAGTGACGTCACTTCAGGATTTGCTGTCTGGTAAACCTAAAAACTTAGGTTTACGTTATAGTGCATTTATCGCTCTTTATCCATTTCTCCTACTTAGTGAATATCGGCAGTTTTCTTATTTCATAATTCGTGGGATTCTAGTCAAGACGGTGCTTAAATTTATAATTAAATCCTGGATAATTTCTTAAAGTGATCCGATTAGCTTTCAATGAATATAAAAGCCCATGGTAGCAATAATAGTTGTAATTTTTTAAAATAACTCAAACTATCTTGGAATTGTAGATATGTAATTTACGAAGCCAATGCAATAAAATTCCATTGCTTTAATAAATTGCAATTATATTGATGCATTATTGAATTTATTGGAATTGAATCACTTTTGCTTCTAATTTAATTTTTTGAGTGCTTAATACAATGAATATAATAAGGATTGTAAAATGAGACAAGTTGCACATTTATCGAATTTAAAAATACTTTTCTAGCCATTTTTTCTTTTGAATGTCTTTTTCATTTCTAATAGTATCAATCTTATTGTCAGTTATTGTAAATATTTATCGTACCATTCAACTAATTGTAATGTTTTCATCAAAATCAATAACAATGAAATGTGAAAAATAATAAAACTTTTTAATTATTCTTATTAACAGTTTTGTAATTATTTTTGTAGTAATAATGACTAGTTAGTAGTAGTTTTTGTAGTAATAATGGCAATTGTTTCTAATTTATCAAAATTAGTAACAATAAATTCTGTAAAATAATGAAACTTTTTAATTTTTCTTAGTAACAGTTTTGTAATTATTTTTGTAGTAGTAATGACAAGAAAAAAAAATGCTGATTTTGTGTTTGTATTTTATAAATTATAAATTTAACTATAAATTTAACTAATCAATATTAAATTTAAAACAAAAATATATTGAAAAGAAAAATGATTTGTGGTTGTGCATTCAATTAAGCTTAAAAGGTGCATACCATCATCGATAGTGCTGAAATTTTAAAATCATTTTTAAGTACCTTAAAAGTGCTTATTTTTCTAGAAAAGAGCAAATAAAACAAAAGTTGATAAATAAAACAGAAGAGGGGGGCCAATACATTTAAAATAAAATTAAATAACTTTTGAAATCAAATGATTTTTGTCTATATGAAAACTGATATTTGTTGGATCCATCTCGACAAATTTTAGGTTTTGTGTACATAAAAATAAAAACTACTGTGTCTAGATGTGCAGTGCAAATAATTAAAGTTAGGAATTTGAAATATGGCAAGAAATTGATTCTAGGACATAAAAAATTTACTAAGAACATATTTTTTTGGATTTTAATTAAAAATAAAAACAATATTTAAAAACATTACCACCATATGATTGATTAAGAAGTATTTTTTACTCTTTTAAATTTGATTGAATGTTTATTCCCTCCTATTTATTTTTTTAAATTAATTTTTGAGAAAGTATATTTAACTCAATTTGTATTTATCATTCTTTTAATTAATTTTTATTTTCCCAAAGAAGTTCAAAATTATAAAACAATTAATTAAATAGGATTCTTCATTTGATAAATATTGGTAAATTCTAAGGCATTACACTATTTAGACTCGCTCATTTCTAAAATTGCTCTTTAAAAAAAATTGTTAAATGTTTTGTTTTCATTTTATTTGCAACTACAGAGCTTGTTTTTTTAAAAAAAATCTTTGTGGATTTATTACCAGTATTTGTGATAAATAGGAATCATTAAATAATATTCATTCAATAATAATAATCAAAAAATAATTTTCCAAAATATGTTATTGCATTATCCTTAGTTTTTTTCAAAGCTAAAGTATTAAAACTTCATTTATCTTTACATGGATATTAAAAAACAGGTTTGTCGTAAAATTTCAAATTGCCAAGCATTTAAATAAAATAATAACCTCCACATTACATCAGGAATGAGAAGCAATAAAACACTTGTTTTTTAATCTGACCATTTCCAAGTGTGTGGTTATTCTATGCATCTTTCTCAATGCAAATGTATAATCAGAAATATCATTCTAAATTAACTGTTAATTTGTTAAATTTAAAGAAAAAATGTGGAAAAAGAAGCCTGAATTTTATTGTCTATCATCTATTAAAAAATAATTTTTGAGAATGTATATTGGACTCAATTTGTATTTATCATTCCTTTAAATAATTTTTATTTCCCCACACCAGTTCAAAATTATAAAACAATTCCATTCCAAAACTATTTCTAACGGCATCTATAGTAGTTTTTTGCTAATGATAAAAATATGATCTTTTTATATTTTTGTCAAAACCAAATATGTTTTATATTTCTTCACTATTTAGTCTCACTCATTTCTAAAATTGCTCTTTAAAAAAATGTTAAATGTTTTGTTTTCATTTTATTTGAAACTACAGAGCTGTTTTTTAAAAAAATCTTTGTGCATTTATTACCAGTATTTGCGAAAAATAGGAATCATTAAATAATTTTCATTCAATAATAATAATCAAAAATAATTTTCCAAACTATGTTATTGCATTTTTCTTAGTTTTTTCAAAGCTAAAGTATTAAAACCTCATTTTTTTACATAGATAATTAAAAACAGTTTTTTTTTAAATTTTTAAATTGCCAAAAAAAAAGAAGAAAAGAATATTATTTAAAAAAACACCCCTCTACATTACATCAGGAATGAGAAGCAATAAAACATTTGTTTTTTAGTGTGCCCATTTCCAAATGTGTGGCCATTCTACACATCTTTCTCAATGCAAATGTAGCATCAGAAATATCATTCTAAATTAACTGTTAGTTTGTTAAATTGAAAAGAAAAAAATATGGAAAAAGAAGCCTGCATTTTATTGTCTTGTCATACAAAAGGTGATTTCGTATTTTGCTAATGATAAAAGTATGATCATTTTTCTATTTTTGTCAAAACCAAATAGTATGTTTTATATTTCTGCAACATTGTAGGAACGTCTAAGTATTATAATTTAAAATCACTATTATATTTTTAACTCTAACATTGAGTTAAAATTTTTTAATTATATAGAAGCTGTTAACAAACTATTTAAGGAATTACTATAATGAAAAGATTATATTATTATTTGAATAAATAAAGACTGAATATGGTCAAATATATTTCACATAAAGAAAACAATTCACATCAGAATTAATATTTTTTTTATTTACTTAAAAATATCCTGTTGAATATCTGAAAATTCCATCACAATTTCACAATCCTTCTAGATAACTATACCCCATACGGTAGAGCCAGTTTTTTAAAAGTGGGGGCAATAAGTTGTTCCACAGAATGGAGAAAAGATACCGTAGTTTTACTTCGCTTTTTTCATTCTGTCGAAACTATTTTAAGTATTTAGCAATATGTTACATTAAATGCATGCTTTTTCAATATTATTGTAGCGCCAACCGATGCCTTTCTTGGCACGCTACGTCACAGAAAAGTTTCACATGATTGGTTGAATTTCGTTTGTAAACAATATTTCCGTCACTATCGTGGACATTTTCAAGCAGGTTAGAAAAAGTTGACGATGACGGAAAACTTGCTTGACCGGTTGCCAGAGGGCACAAATCGACAACTATCGACGAAAGTTTCGCCGTGTGATAGGGCCTTTAGGATAGCATTGATTTATAATGAAGGGAGGGGGGGGAAGATGTGTAATAACCTGCGTTTGTGACTGCTATTCATACTTATATGATACAAATCAAATACTTCATATACAATTCTGGAATTTGTGCTTTTTTTCAGTTGGATAGTAAGTCCAAGGCAGCTGAAGAAAATGTGTCATTCGATAGTGTATGACAAATATTGGTGAGAGAAAAGCATCATATAAATTAAATTAACAAATATTTTTTATAAAATATTTACTCTGAGAATGGGTCTTTCTCATGATTGTAAAGAAATTATCTGTATTCACTGGATTGATAAGGAAACTATCTGCATTTTCTGGGTGCTTAAAACTTAAATAAGGTATATATTTTAGCGAGAACTTAAAATAATAAGTTCTCGCAAAATAATAAAATAATAATTTTATTATTTTTTTTATACTCTAGGTTTATAGAATTTTCTTTGTAAAATATTTTAATTGTAGAAAATTTGGTTATTTTTGATCACTAAGGGCTTTCCAATATATTGAAATCTTTTGTGCATGCAACAAAGCAAAATAAATTTGAACCCCAAATTCAATACAGACGCTTTATAATTCTACTGAGATCTAAAATTGGTGTTTCAGGAAAACTTGGAAAGTCGGGAGGAATCTGTAATCTCCTTTTTTAGACACAATCATGAACAGTTGCTTAAATTGTATTATTGGCAGAATGTAATCGTGAGGGCATCTACTCAAGATAATAGAGATGGCGAATAAAAAAGATTATTTAAAGGATTTCCTCCCATAAAATAAGTGTCTCGCAGCTTTAGAGAATTCTGAACCCTCGACATTTGAGAAATTTGTGCTTTCTTCGAACTATAAAGGTGATTCAGTCGAACTTATTCAAATCAAAATGAGATATTTTTAAAATGAATGCCGGAATATTGTTTGAACGTCATTGCTATTATTAACGTCATTAATTACATCTACAAGTGTTACATTAAGTTATCGTAAAACTTTAAAAAGTTGTTGATACTTATAATTAAAAAAAATATCCAGTCCTATTATTAAATGGTATTTATATTATGTAAAAAAGTTTAATCCCTTTATTAATATTATTTTGTTTAAAATTACTCATGATTTTCAGATATGTATTCTTTAATGTGTAATATTCGGAAAACAACTCTATAGAAAGTAATCTACAAATAAGCATTTTACTGACTTTATATGTCAAAGTTTGATGTATAAAACTATTTTTATAAATGCAAATTTAAAACAGATAAAAAAAATTATACATAGATAGCTTTGAAAAAAAATGTGCCCCAGCATTTCCATCGTCTAAGGGCCTCTATAAGGTATAATTTTCAGTCCTACTCCTACACAATTCTCTGAATATGTAATAGTTTGATAGGAATAGATAATAACTATTCCAATTAACTATTTCTATCAAAAGGTGAATTTTTTATACATGGTTATTCCCGTTGATTCCTTTTCCTCTGATAAGAATAATATTTGTCTCTGGAAACTAAAAATTATTCCAGAAAAAAGCCTTCATTGTGTACTTCTCTATCCTTACCACCTTCGTTGCAGAGTGTGTTGGTATGCCTTGGGAGTGTTATCACTCAAATATAGGTGAAGTTCTTTTTGTTCACATTAAATAGGATTTTCAATTGGATTTTTAAAAGGAGTTTAGTAGTATAAGCACTGAAATATAAATATAAGATATGCAAAATAAAATATTAAATATATACTCCTCATACTATTTTATTAATTTATATTTAGGATAAAATATCATATCACATAATGGTATTCGTTAAAACATTTTAAATACATGTTAGGCGATTTTGAACAATTGGAACAATGAATCGTACATTTTTTTCATTGTTTTCCTCGCTTCTTGGCGTTTCGCGAAGCAAGCATATTATTAGATAGTAGTCCAATTAAAAGTATGAATCATGCCCTGAATGCAATAATGAATCAATGGCTCTATAACATTATAACGGGTAACATAGCAGTATACTTTAGTTTCATCGTTGCTACTCTTGATTATCACTCTGTTTATCTCCTGGTGTTCCAACAATCGGATTTGGCCCGCCAGACTCAATCGAATCATCTGGCGACCTAGAGAATCTCATTGTGTTGGCTTTTGTTAACAAAATCTTTTTTTTTAAATTTGTATTCTCTAATTACATATTTTAATAAGACTCACAGTAATTTTATTCGCATTGCAACAATTTAAATTTAGGTACTCTTTCTAATTTAAAGATAATGTTCCTTAAGAAAGAACATTAATTGACAAACAAATTTAAAGCTATTCCTATTAATAAATGTTTTACAGCTTCTAAATCAGAAAACGTGAAAAAATTTTTGGCTTTATTATGACTTGTAAATGAAGTTTATTATTTTCAGATATATATGTCCTTATATAAAAGGTTTTCAAAAGCTTCCCGAAATTTCAATCAATTATTCAACTGTGGTTCAAGAAATTCGTCCACATTTTCGTAAAGTTTTTTGAGTTGAATGAAAATGATCCAGAAGTTAACAAAAATTCACAATGATTTTGTTAAAGGAAACAGAATGAAGAAATTATCTTAAAAACATGGTTTTCAAATGAATTAATTATACATTAATGTAATTAATAATTTTGCCATCAATATGATAGTGGCAAAGAACAAATAAATGCTATTTTTTTATATCCTACATTGAAAACTAAGAGTGTAAAATTATTGTTTCATAGAACAGCTGATTGTAATACAAATGATTCTGGATGCTTTGACTAATGAATTAATTAATGAGTCTTTTATGCTATATAGCAGCGTTTGTGGATTGATTAACACATAAAGGACCGCAAAGAAATCTGTCAGACATCTGTATCTGCCTGGGACCACACGTTTTGGGGCAAACTTGTGCATTCTAAAATCATCAATTGGGAAAAGTCGTGAGTGGTCCGCCACATATGGGATGTAAAACACAAGAAAACTCGTGAGCGGTTCTAAATGTGTGAAGAAATAAACCTGCAGAATTCTTTATAGAGAACTGTATTCAAATAATTCTACAGTGGAAGCATTACATCTAATAGTTTTTAATTAACATCTCAAAGACAGCATCAGTTTGGTTTGATTAGAAGTTCCGATAGAAGATTCCTTATTTTCTTAACGGAAAAAAAATTACAGGAATCTCGATTCTGCTATTAAATCATTGAAAACACGCGGTTATTGCATGTAGAAAACTTCTGTGGATTGAGATGTTTTTAGAAGTTATTTTAGTTTAGCTATATTAATATCCCATTTTAAAGCAACATAAGGGCCATTTTGGGCCAAACCTTGTAATTTTGAACTGTGGTGGGATGAGGACTTTGATGAGGCGACATCTGAATTGACACCCTCTTCTCCAAACCACACCAGCGGGAGGACATTTGTCCAGAATGTATTTAACGTGCATCATACCCGCTTACACGACGGCTGTTCGTGGAATCGGGTCACGAACTTGAAACCCTCCTATTTCGAAGCCGTGACTTTACCACCAGGTCATCGTTGCCCAAAATATTTTTAAATGATTTGGTGCATTAGCAACCAAAAGTCTAGATGCGGTTTGAAGGATATCCTTGTAATATAATGAAGATATGAAGTAGCGTGATTTGTAATTATAATTTCCCTGATAGTTTCAAAGCGATATAATATGTATTAAATTTAATCAATTAAATTCATGTCTTTGCATAAAGTAATTCATGATCACAACAAATATTATTGAAGACATCAGCCAAAACTTCTATTTTCATCCAGAAAATTAGTTACGTCATATTTTAATTTTGTGAGTAGCCCATCTCTTTGCTAAACAACATTTTTATCATTTTTATCCGAGCTTTGCGTAATAGCCCAATGAATAAAAAATAATTTGAAAATTTAACTTTTATTAAGTATTTATAAGAAGTATTTATCTAAGTACTTAAGTATTTATTTTACCCCTAAGCGCAATTCATTAAAGTGTCAAAACAGAATGGATCCTCATATGAAGCACGATAGGTTTTTGACCTTAGTTGTTATTTCAAACTAAATAACTATTTAAAAGATATCTGAAGTACTTATAAGAGTCAAGTTGATATTTATTTAATTCTTCCTATTATTTCACACTATTCTATCTATATCTTATTCAAATTTTCAATCGTTAATAAAATACTTTTTTATTCATCCACTCAAGTTCAAATGGATTTTTTTAAAACTCGTAGTAGTTGAGGATGTTTATACAGCTTTTAAAATATTAATTCATTCATTAAATTTAATTTTTTTTGAATACTTTAAATAGAGTTTTAGCAGTTTGTAAGGAAATCAACAGGCAGCAAATCGGTAAAATGCTAGGATTTTAATATTTTTCCCACGAAAGTGAAAAATGAGATTTCAGTTTTTGCTAAAATCAATAATTTTTTAATATTATTTATGTTAATTGTAATTATTTGAAAAAATTAATTAAAATGAAAATTTTCATTGTTGATCTAAGTAGGAATCGACTTAATTTGTTTTACATTACTTGTCTTTTAAATTAATGGTTACCTTGATTTGATTACAATTTAAAATATCAGTAATTCTGTATTCAATGCATGAGTCAGAGACATTACGATAGGTGAAGTGTTTAATGAGGTTTGGGTATAATTTTAGAAATTTTCTGAAGATCAATAATGTTTTATTTTTTGCCCTTGAAATTGCTTTTGAAATTGCTCTTGAAATGTTTGTCTCTTGAAATTGCTTTTTTAAACTGACCATTGTTTTCAAACCAAACAAAAATAAATCATATTTAATATTTTGCATTATAGAACAATTTTTCTTCAAGTACTTTAGAATGGTCTTTTTTTACAGTTTAAGAGAACGCAGGAAAATGGTGGCTGCCAAACAAACATTCCATTAATTCTAATTTTTAAACAATTCTATTCAGGTTCTAGATTAATAACAAGATAAATCAACAAAGATTATTTTTTATTTAATAGGAACAAAATAACCCTGAGGAAAACTGTTAAGTTATTTAAATTACTTAATAAAAAGTATATGGAATTTTAGTGATCATTTCTCATCCGTCTTTTACAATGGTACATTCCATTTATTCGGGGATAAATAAATACTCCCGGTTATGCTCATGTGTTTTCACATAACTGAGAAACTTTTCATTATCTAATGTAACTGGTAGCATACTTGCTTCTTTGTTAGAAATCTTATGTATTTCTGTCGACTTAAAATCGGAGTAGATAATTAAACGGGAGTATTTTAAAGATACTTAGGTGTTTCTCGTACTTTTGTATAATGTGTATTCTAATAGTCAGCGAATCTGCCTCAACATAACTTTCTATGTCATCATATGTTGTCTTAATACAGAAGATTAATGTATATATTAATGATGAACGTTCGTTTTAAAGTTCATACTAAGCAAAGACACATTCTTTTTTTATTGATTTTACAGTGTATATAATCATTAAAAATTGTTATAATGTTAATTGTAATATACTTGCAAAAGAACAGAGGTTGTGAAGAAACAAAAATGCATTTAAATTGTTTTCGATCTTAAAAAAAACATTCCTGGATTACTACCTTTTCAGTGGGGACTATCTGCCTATATTCTGCCTGTATCAGGAATTTAAGAATGGAATAGTTTTACATCCGATAAGTGAAAAGAAACGGTGTAAAGCATTTGTATTAACCACTTACCTGTTTTTTTTTATCTAATAAGATGACACCTTCTATTTTGGGAATATTTTCTTATTTTGATTCAAAAGGAAATCTATTGAATACTTGACTTATAAATGTATTCGATCTTAATATTCAGTTATAATCGTTATGAATGATTTATTTTTTGCTTACAACTATAAAAATTCGATAAATCGATGCACGTATTGCATACGTGTAAAACAGTTAAGTGGTTAATTGCTTTTCCCTGGAAAAAAATACAAAAAGTAATTTTATTGATTTAATTTTTAGAGTTGACCATCCGAACTAGCCCTGTTGCTTAATATCCAATTATATAACCAATGGACTCAAGGGGGAGCACTTCCTAATCGAGGATAAGAAGCTTCTGTCTCGGTGGTTGGTTCTCGATACCCTTAAGGGTACACGAAAAAGTGGAGGTCTGGCTTCTGCCATCTATATCATCATACGGGACATACTTCCCATGGGAAGGATTGTGTCGTAGTCGTTGAAAGTCCTTAGGACTCAACCACCGTTCTCACTGGTGTTGCTAATGCGGCGGTCCTGGTCATTTAAGTTTCCCCTTGTGCCCTTCGGCGGTTTGGAGTAATCAGTTTGTGATATGATATATTAGTGGATAAGGAATAACAGTAGATGAGTTAAAATGTCTAATTCCCACTTGTAAATTAAAAAAAAAAGCCCTAGAGGAAATTCTTACTTTTAAAAGTTATTAAAGTGATCCGTAAAATGAGCTATTAAACGTTATGAAATTAATTACACAAAGAGTAAATATTTTTAAAACCCTTTTACTATTTTCATTCTCTGAGACATTTAACGCAAGAAAAGTATATCCAGTTCTTACTTTCTGAGTTCTAAACGCACCAGTCAAATTTTACTTTTAAGTAAAATGTTAGCATTCGTCAAAAAAAAAAAAAAAAAAATCTTGAAAAACACATGTCATCACATATTTTAACCAATGTTAAATTTAATATTACAAAAATGTTTTCTTTCAGTATTATTTTTGAAATAGGATTTTATTTCGTATTATAGAATTTTTTTTTAAATTTATACACACTTAATAATTTTCAGCAATAAATGAGATTTCAGCTATATCAAATAATAAGATTAAAATTTTAAATACATTCATTCCATACAAACAGTTTAAATTTTTTTAAAACCAAACATCGATATTTAGGTGAATTAGCTTTCCACCAACAGCAAATAATTAAAAATACTTTTGAATTAAATCTCACAAGCGATAAAATTACGTAAATTTAGAAGTCAATTTAATATCTATATATATTTATCTTCTTTTACCTAATTAAGTTTCATCGCTTATTTCTTTATTTAAAGAGATCATAAGAATAAATTATTATAAAGGAATCTGGAAAAGTTTAACAAATTTAATTATCTTTAAGATATTAAAATCATAGTTCCAAATAAAATAAATTACAATTGGTGAATTTCCTTGTATGATGAATTTTTCCATAGAATCTACTTTTAGAAAACTTAATTTAGGATTATTTTTAAATGTTTAACTAAAATTAATTGGAATTCTTTCGTGGGCGAAATAAATATTCTTAATGATACAGTTGCATTATTTGTTTATAAAATTACCTAAGAATTTATTTTCGATGAAATGAATATTGTAATGAAGATAATTTATCTTTAAAACATCTAAAAGATACATATTATTAATTTTTTTAATACTTTTAAAATCTGTTAAAAATAACATGGGTAATGAAATAATTGGAAAGTTTAATGAAAATTTTAAATGTGTTAAAATTATGTTTACTATAGTTAAACTTAATTTAGTAATTATATTTACTGATGAATGAAATCAAATTTCAAAGGAAATACATTTAAAAATTTTCTTTTGCCGTACGATCGAGGCTACGAATATCTTAAAAGAAAGTGTCTGAATCAATTTTTTTTTCTTTTTACTTTTGTGAAAAAGGAAAAAAGAATTCTTAAAAATACACTTTAAAATTCTTCGAAAATTATAGACTGAGTAAAAAAAATTGAAATTAAATATTTGATATATTTGAGCTTGATGATTCTGGTTTCTGTTTTTTTAATTAAATTATTTGATTTAAATGCTTTATTGTTCCAAAACTAAACAATTTCAAAGGGTGACTGCTTTGTCGTTTGTACTTACATTCAAGAAATATATGCCTCAATATTAAACCAGAATTTAATCTTGATTTTTCCGGAACTTAATTTTGACACAAAAGGAACTCCTTTAATGAATTTTGCTTGAAATTGGGGAAAACTTCATACATGAAGCTTTCTTCAAAAGAATTTAAAAATTTTATTAAAATTCTTTAATAAAAATCAGAAATTTTCTCTTACATATTAGAACGGAGCTCAAACCATGTAAGCTGAATTTTTATTTTAGATTTCGAAAACTTTCTTAGTGCTTTTTTTTACACACATTTTAACATTTTTAAGAAAAGTATTAAGAAAATAATCAAAACTTAAAAGCTCTCATAAAATTTATTTAAAAGCTTTTTTTAATCAAATTTATTTTAAATATCCATGAATTAATACTTTATTTTCTTATCTATTTTTTAACTTTAGAGTCATGGTAAGATTATTTAAATGGAAAAAGTCAAAACTACGTTTCATATATAAAGGGTTGATTGCCATAAAAAATATTTGTGATAGAATGTTGTTTCACCATAGTGTATATTTTTGGTGTATACATTTTCTACATAATGTCACAGATTCCATTAACTTCTTTTCGAATCTTACTCTAATGATTATCCGTTTTGTTACCTATTTCCAATAACATTTACTCAAGAACAATAATGTTGTATATTCAAACGAAGTAGGCCTGTCAGAAAAGAGTAACCTTATTGGTTCGATTATTTTATAACGGGAAGTTTGGAGTTCTTCCGGATCAATTGTAATTGGTTGTTACTTTGTTGAACTTGTTTATGATAATTGGACTTTTAAGGGAGAAGAACGTACACCGATCTGGTGTGTGCTATATACGCTTCAAGAAGCAGAAATTATAGTTCATGAAAGAATTGATTTTTAAATTTCCTATTTGGTGTTCCCACTGTTTGAATTCTGCTGATAAATCTATATCTTGTTGTCGTGAAGTACATGATTAACAAGTAATATAAAAAACATTTTTTTTAAAATCAATTCCTACTTAGGTTAAAAAAGAATTTTTTTTTATTTTGGTTACCTTTTATTAAATATTTACAATTAATATAAATATGTATAGAAATATGACAGAATCATAATATTAAGTTGAAAAACTGAAATCGAATTTCCTTGCAACTTCCTTTGTCCTTTCTATATATCATGTTCGAACTCGCAGCCCAAGTGATGTGAAACCAACGCCCTACCAACCAGACTACCCAGGCCAGAAAATTGCAAATACTATAAATAATTGGTCAAAAAATTATACAAGCGTTGAATCTTCAACACCAATTGAGGATTCAAAGCCTGTTGTGGCAACGCAAAATGCGCGATTTTTTTACCACTAGTTGGGAAACTCAACAGAGATTAGAATTTTCTAATTTTCTTTATTTTGTATTATTTTTAATTTGAAAGTACTTCAACATGAATCGGAAAAATTGATTTATATTCAATGTTTAATTTTAAATGCATCAAACATTATGAAAATAAATAGAATCGTTTAAAATAATCGACTGAAAACATATTAAGCCTAACTTCATTACTGCGCGGAAAAAACAAATTGAATTTTTTACTTATTTGGCGGTGGGAAAATGAAGATTTTTTGGCGAGAAAGTTAGTTTTTAATTAATTAATAAAATATGAATGAATCAATATTGAAAAACTAGGAATTGAACCAAAAATCGAAGCTGAGATGACAATTTTTATTAAATGTTCAAAAAAATCCAAAAAGCTTATTTACAAATGATGACAATACTGCGGTGAGGTGTGAATGGTTTACGTGAAAACAGGATCCTCAGTAGAGTATTCTCCTGTTGTTGTTGGCATTCTTCCTCCTTTTCTGGGACCCGCATATGCACTGGCATTGGGAAGGGATGTCATCGGGGCATTTCCATGCGCATCCAGGCTCCCGGATGCAGCTCGTCCGGTACTCCCGGATTTCCCGAGGTTCCGTCTGCCTGACTCGAGACACCAGGGATGACATGAAATTCCTTTCTAGAAAGTCATTTTGTGCCCCAGATACCTGTAACAGGATATGATTTAAGCATTAAAATCAGTAAAAAGAAAAATCAAATTTAGTATGAAAATATTAGTGAATTTAATTAAAAGACTTCAAGTGTTCATGCTTCTGTATATTAGTGCTTGTTCATATTTTGATCATTTTTTAACTTTAAAAAGGTAATTGTTGAAAATAATTGGTACAATATACATCAATCAGAATATTTTCCATCATTTTCTACATTTTTTTCTATTTTCGACCAATAAGTTTTGCAGTTGATTGTCTACTACGAATTGTTTTTAGTTTTTCAGGCCACTTATTGCCACTGACATCGAAAATATCCCTCCTAAATGTTTAAATAAAAACCAGTGATTGGGATATGAGGGAGCAGCATCACTATAAGTTTCTAAATGTGTCTCATGAGCTTCGGAAGCAGATTTCTTCAAATCAAACAAAACAACCCATACAAAAAAATTTAAAAGTCAATTCCTACTTAGGTCCGCAAATTTTTATTAAGTTACTTTTTATTAAGTAATTACAATTAATACAATTATGTACATTCATATGATAGAATCACAGCATTAAGTGGCAAAACAGAAGGCGAATTTCCTATTTTTCTTCCCGAAACATAGTTCAAAATCTCTAGTTTAAGTAGAAGTGACCAACCATTGATGACAAAGATTTTAAGGAGAGAAATCGGAATTGAACTTAAATCTTAAAATTTCAATTTTATTTTTTGAGACAAAATCCTGAATTCTAACCACTAACTCACTCTTGAAAATCATTTGGATAAAACGTATACTCAAAAGCAAATATTTATCTAAAAAATGACTGATTTTCGCAAGAATTGAACTCGCATTCTTCACCTTTGCGTGAAAAATATTGAAATCCTCGCATTCTACCGATTGAGCTACTGCCTGTCGATTTCAATCTTCATTACAAACTGCTAAAACTCTAAATATTAAACTTTGATTAGATTTAAGGAATGAATTAATATTTGAAAAAAAAAACTGCATTAACATCAAGTGTCATCCAATACAAATTTGAAAAAATGTATTTGAACTCGAGTGGATGAATGGTCTTTTATTGACGATTGAAAATTTGAACAAGATATATACAGGGAGAGTGTGAACTAATAGTAGGAATTGGGAAAAAAGCAAAGAATGTCAAAAAGGTAATTTGGGATTTTCCCTGTTTGGGGTCTTTACGCACTAATAACTCAATAATACTGAGTCCCAAATGCTTTAAAACAATTTGCTAGGTTTAAAACATTTTATCTTAGCTGCCAATCAATCTATAACTACACGGGGCTGAGAGATGTGTTTCATAGTAGTTGCTTAGTTTCAGGCCGTATTTTTTAATTATATGGCAGTCAAAAAAGTTCATTCATCAAAAGTTTAATCTTTTCATTATTATACATGAGGCTGAAATATCCGGCAATTATTTAGAATGGAACTAAGCCAATAACAATGGGCAGGAAACTTTCATTAAAAATGTTTGCGTTTCTGTGTTTAGAAGCAAAATTTTGAAGCACTTCTAATGAGCAATTAAAAATATAACAATGGATGCCATTACGGCAAGATAAAATCAACTGTCGAAGAGAAAGTTATTTAAGTGTTATATTCGAGAAAGTAAAAAACCTGTTTAACCCACAACGTAAAGCTAACGGTCACGTAAATAAAAGCATTTTTCTGTTGTTTTTGTTGTTTCTAATGGCCTTTGCCTGAACAAGCTCGCTGACGCATTCAGTAATTTTAAGGATGCGTCTCTTGTTTTCTTAAGTAGCGCCAACTGGGGCTCATCACATTCGTTTACACGGTCCCTTTTCAAATGGGGGAGAAATTCACACATAGACCAGATGAAGAACAACCATGGCCGAGCAGGAATTCGAACCCAGGACGTTGGGAAAACGGGCTATCCCTGCACCAGAACGTTGGCAAGCATTTTTATAAATATCATTAAGCGAATATCATTAATGTAAACAATACATGCTCTCAAAAACATTGATTAAATAAATTATAACATTAATTTTCAATAAAACTTAAAGAAAAAAATTTCTTTATTCAATATATTATAATGAGTAACAAAAATATTTGCCATGATTAATTCTAATATCTCGATTAAAGGATATTAACATTTGATTGGACAAAAAAAGCTCAAACTTGACATACGCCATTTATGATTATGTTCTCTTATCGTAAAAATACTTTATTTGTCAGAATTTAAGGAGAAAATAGTTATTGAAAACGAAAAGGCTAAGCACTTCAAAATTCATACTTGTACACATTTTGGCTTTTGTGAAACATTTCAGAAAAAATTATACATATGTATTTTTCAAACTTAAAAATTGCTTTACTACTTCACTATTTTACAAAAAATTAGTTTGAGTTTTATTTTGCATAGCAAACTATACGCATTTAGTTATTGTAATCAATTATGAATTTTTAAATTTACTGAATAGTGGTTGTTTCCTTAGCTCATAACTGTATTAAATTGTTCAATATTTTTAAAAATAATTAAGAAAATTAAAAATATTTTGGAACAATATAGATATTAAGAATATATGTAAAAAAGTGAATTAAATTAAATTTTTACTTAAAGTTAAACTGTCAATAAAGTTTAAAAAAATATTAATATAAGTAATTTTTTAAAAATTAATTATTGTTATTGAATTTGTTTAAAATTTATTAACTTTCATAAGTATTCAGAATCACTCAAATTGATATCAAAAAAAATATTTCATTTTTATCAATTTAATTATGTGGCATTTTCTGATGCTTAATTTTCATAGTAAAATTTTTCTTCAAATACAACTTAATTTTATATTCCTCAGCATCAATATGTGTATTAGTTCAAAGGAAATGCTTAAAAAAAACCCTCTGTTTTCCCAGTAAAAAAATTAATGCGTTCAAATTATTTCGAATCTGTTATAAGAAATCAACGACAGTTAATCAAATAATAATAGTAGAAAATTCTATGATGATATACGTATATGATCAATGTTCAAAGACTTCAATAAACAAAAGTTTTTTTTTAGTCTTTTTAAAAATTAAATAAAAATGGACTTTCCACCTTAAATAAATATTTTAATTCTTAAAAGTAAGCTCACTTTATAAGTAAATAGCAAGACATTTCATTTATTTTAAATGAGACTAAAAAGACTAATTACAAGTATAATTAAAAAAGATTTCTATTGATGAAATTATCACGAAAGATATGAATTTCATTGAGGAGGAATACATATGATTAGAATGGCGTCAATAATTAACCTATAGGAGATTTAAATTTTGACTTCGTTTGAGCAGTTGTTTTATTTGACACCTTTTGTTCAAGATTTGATGCTGTTTTATATTTTTGATGCGGAGACCTTGAAATAAAGCTGTTGTATTTAACTCGCTGCTTTTTTAAAAATTCCTATTATTAGTTGACACTCTCCCTATATATATTTATCTATCGTGTTTAAATTTTCAATCGATAATAAAATACTTTTCATTCATCCACTCCAGTTCAAATACACTTTTTTAAAACTTGCAGTGGATGACACCCGATGTTAATACAATTTTTTCAAATAATAATTCATTCATTAAAATTAATTATATTTTTAGCACTTTGATTAGAGTTGTAGCGGTTTGCATTGCAAATTCAAATCGACAGGCAGTTAGCTCAATCGGTGAAATCCGAAGATTTCAGTATCTTTCGCTTGAAGGTGAAGAATGCGAGTTCAATTCTTGCGAAAATCAATCACTTTTTTGAGGAATTATTTACATTAACTGTAAATATTTAATAAAAAGAAACAAAAATAAAACTTTTCTTTGTTGACCTAAGTAGAAATTGACTTAGGATTTTTTTTTATATTGATTGTTTAAATGATACCCTCTTATAATCACGAATAGACCGGACAGCAAGCAATTGACCAGACAACCGATCTAGTCCAAACTTTGAGCGATATCAACAATTATGGCAAAAATATCATTTGTCAGATATCATCCGTCTAGGTCACAGCGTTTCTAAACTATCTCGCTCACGCACACAGGGATGGCGAAAAGGCTGATTACCTTTTGATGTATTTCGTTTGTTATTATTAAGTTTTAGCATTAAAAATACTAAATCTTACAAAGACCAAATATTAAAAAAATTTCTATTGATTTATTACATTTTAAATTATTAGTTCACAAACTTCTATTTCAGAAATAGAGTATTTTTTCTGATCCAGGAGCTGTAATTCGTAGATTCATAAAAATTAATGTTTTTTAAATAAAAGTTTACTTTAATTTTATATAAGAGAAAATAAAGTTTAATTAATAATTTTATGATTTATTATAATTTTAATAATTTTTTTAATAATTTTATAATTTATTAAAAATCAATTTATATTAATTAAAATCTGTATAAAAATTAAAGCACTTTTAAAACTTACATCTGTATATCTGTATAAAAATAATACATTTAAAAAATTAAAAACTTCATTTTACGTGAATAAAAGATGACTGAGGACTCGAATTGAATTATTTGAATAAAAAGCGACTGTCTTGTTGTCAATACAAAATTCCTATCTTATTGACAGCGTGAATTTTGTAGGAGACATTATTGGAATATAAATTATCGTACTTGCATTTGTCCATTTTCAAAAATCATCTAAGTCATTAATTTTCAGTTTTTCATTTATGGGTCATTTACATTTCACTTCCATGGCTAATCTGAAAGCAATCTCTGATTTCTTTCTTACTTTTTGCTTTGTCTGAGAAGTAATTCATCAGCAATCATAGCTACCAAAGTGGTATCATTTTGAATTTTTTTGTTTTGATTTAATATTTAAATAATGTAAAAAATTTAAGTATAATTATTTTTTGATATTTATCAAAATTTAAGAATTTTTTTAAATCATATATCTATAAATGTTTTAAAAAAGGATTCTATCATTAATCTGATAGCCTTTCTAATTTATTTTTTTTGCATGAGCCTAATTTAATTTTATTGTTATTTTATTCTAATTGTTTTTTAACATAATTCAAAAGAAATTACCAAAGTTTAAGCTTTAAATTAAATACGTTATTAATAGTGGGTTGATATGAAATGTCCAATCCAGAGCGTATTATTAGAAAAATCGAAGTGAAATTTTCTTCTAAAAATTAGTTTATCCACTACAGGACCCATTTTTAAAGATTTATGGTCAATATTTAATACAATTTATAGAATTATTGTTATGGTGATATTTCAATGGTTCGTTGGATTTTTCCGTACATGGAAAAATTTATTAACCCTTTCCTCACTCTCCTGAAAGTCTATTTCTATTATTGAAATATCTGATTCTATCTATTTCCTTTAATGTTGCAAGTTTTCAAACCATTAACACTTTGGCTACATTTGACGAATCAGAACGTTCCGTATATGTTTAAATTTATTTTTCCGTTTTCTTTTTTATTATTCTAATTAACTTAAAATATCTCAGTATCAAGTAGCAGTTATATATTCTAAAAGATAAGAAATAAATGAATTCAAACGCAAAAGTTTTTGCCTTCTTATATTGATCAAATTAAATGCTCTTCAAACGCAAAAGTAGTTTCAAATAAATGTGTAGTCAAAGGGTTAATTTGATTTCCTTATTAATAAAACAATAATATTTAAATTTATTTTTTATTTTCAAAATTTAATTTCGCATTTTTTATACTTCTTTTATCTTTCACTCTAATTTCCTTTTTCCTTAATAAAAAATAAAATAGAAAATATTCAAAGTCAATTTCTAATTAGGTCAACAAAGGAAAATTTTAATTTATTTACTTTTTATTAAATAGTTAAAATTAATATAAATCATTTATCAAAAAATGATTCCTTTCGCAAGGATTGAACTCCCATGCTTCACCTTCATGCGAAAAATACCGAAATCATCGCATTTTACCGCTAAACCCATCGCTAAAACCCTGTTTGGAGAATTGAAATTAATTAAATTTAATGAATGAATTAATATTTTAAAAAACTGCTTTATCCAGTGTCATCCACTAAAATTTTAAGAAAATGTATTTGAACTTGAGTAGTGGAATGAAAAGTATTTTAGTAACGATTGAAAATCTCCCCGTATGCACTAAACAAGAGTTTAGTGCACACAGGAAGAGTGTGCACTAAAAGTAGAAATGGAAAAAGAATACATTTTTATAAACTATTAATTAAACATCATTTCTCTTTTTAATTAAAATGTAATTTTAAAATCATGATAATCATTAACTTATTTAATCAATCAATAAATGTTAAATCATCGATCCATTGAAAAAAGGCGAATTCATAAATACAAAAATTTGAAACTTACCACCAAGAGACAGCAAGCAGCCACCAGGCACCACAAAGTAATTCTCATGAACATCCCGACTAATTGAAGATAATATCTAATGGAGCTTAATTAGCCAATTTCCAGAGGAATTGAGACTCTTCTTGGGATGAGTGGCAAACCAATGTGGCTTTTCTTGACGACGGCTCGGACTTTTTATACCGAAAACCCACACTTTTTGGAAGTCGCCAATCCTTGACTCGGACGTTATCGGGCATTCCGAAAAAGGGGGACAGTTCCGAGGCTGAGAGAGAGAGATCCGTCTCTCGTATTGCCTCAAATAAAGAAGAAAAAAACCCAGACATTTCTCTCGTTAAAAGTTTTTGCTCTTCAGTTCAATGTCGGCCATGTGTTTCTCGGGAGATGCGATGACTGACGGGTCGAAGTTAAAACCTTCACTTTTGTTCGTGAACTTTCTCTGTTCTAAGATGGTCGCATCTTGTTCGAAATCACAAAAACACAGCATTTTAGTTTTCTAGGCCAAGAAACACTTTTTTTAAAGTGATGGTTTTGCATTGAACTACTTAAAATGATTGTCTCCCAAATCATCTTGTATTTTGTTCAATTATTATTCTTAAGTTGTTTAAATTTAAAATCTTTGTCAGAATAATTTAATCAGATGTGAATACTTTGTCTTTTCAAAAATTGTAGGTAATCCATGAAGAAAAGTTAGAATCGAGATGAGTTCTAAAAAAGTAAATAAATATATTCAATTGCTTTTAGTTGCACGAAATCAAAGTATGAATATGTGTTTCGGACATTCTTTTAAACAGGACTTTTAATGGAATATAAAATGATTTTCATTTTGATTGATCCCAAAATCAGACTACTAATAAATTTTTATGAGTTCGAAACTAAGATGAATTAAACATTTAAACCTTTCCTTCTGTTTCACTAAAGTTAGTTTGTCTATTCATTTTATATATTACGCACATTTCACGTTGTTTCAATAACATAGAAAAGTTTTTTTGATAGACATAGGATATGTGTGAAAAAGAATAATATCATGATCTTTAGATCGCATTCTCTGTGGTTATGTTGAAATTAAATTTGATGTACTTTTCCCCCTGTTTTTAGGAAAATATTCATAGAACATTAAAAATCATGCTTTTAGAAATAACAGAAAATATCTTATTCAGTAATTCCAGGATCTTATTTTACAGGTTTCGACTGATATACCTAGGCAGTTTATCGTCAGTGCTTGTTTGCTATTGATTAACAATTTTATTAATTTGTTAACTGATGTACAAAATATTTTACTTGTTATCTTTTAATAGCACTCATATCGGGTTTCTAAGTAAG
>JAOUZG010041912.1:533791-544630 GCA_026289955.1 Argiope argentata
TACTTTCGTAATGGATAGACTCTCTGTCGGTCTATACTTTCGTAATGTGTTGACTCTCTGTCTGTCTGTACTTTCGCATGCATGTAAGCGTAACAAAGGTAATAATGAACTAAATCAATAAAATTCGTTATGTTATCTTGAGAATACAATTGTAGTTTTGAGTCAAATTTTGATGTCAACCGGCCAGCAAAAATGTGTCCAAAATACACAGAGCATGACGATTGATTTAATAAAAATGTTAGACTAGCGTCATTTATATGCATTTCACAACGATCGTTCTCCAATGATACGCTAGTTATTTACAGGATCTACAATTTCATGCCGTGGAATGGTGGTGAGACCCATATTGGGAAGTATGCAAGAAAGTTTCGGGGAGACAATTCTCGATTATATTTAGTAATTTTAATAAAGTTTTCAGAATATTTTAAATATATTTTGAAATATCTTTTTTTTGGGGGGGGGGTAACTAGATTAAATTACTTTTTGTATGGGCATTATCGTTACGCTATATAATAAATACAAATTTGAAACACAGCGGAATCAAGCCTAAAATGTAATTTTTCCGCCATACTTCGCATGAAAGATGTTAATCTTTTTTTTTAATTTAAAACTTTTACAAAATTATTGGAATCTTTACTGGACCATTAATTTAACAAAGTCAAATCTAATAGCTCGAATGATTATTATTTATACTATTCAATATAGCTTCCAAAGAAAATTCTCCTTTTTAATAATTGACCAGCCATCAAAACTAACAAAAATAATAATAACTTTCTGAACATCAGTATAGATATTTTTATTCAGCGTCTTATTACTTTTGCATTAATCTTGTTTATTACAGATCATACTTGAGTTTATGTAATTTGTAATATGAAAATAATGTATTAGTTGCTTAATATACAAAACAACTTAAGATTCAATAATTAATTTTGAGCGTTTTAGAACCTTTCTCGGTCACTCTAATTCGATTTTAATATCTCTGTTACATCAAAAGTAATTAAATGCCTGATTTTACTGAACTAATTTAGATACACCAGTACCATTTTCTCATTTTTATCTGTTTATTATCTGCTTGGTATGAATTAGAGTAGAATTAGTGTAAGAAATATTTCTCAAATCATGTATATTGATAAGTGATATATTTAATTAAAAAATTTTAAGACGTTTCAATAAGGTTTATACAAAAACCTATTTTTTGAAAAATGTTTTTCAAATTCAAAATTTCGGAAAAACCGGTTTTAGCCAGTTTTTGAATTTTTATCAAAACGAAAATAGAATGAGGGAAAATATTTAATTTAATTTAAATGAAAATAAAAAAAAATCAATATCAGTATCAAAGTCAAAGTCAAAATATAAAAAATAAGGATTACATATACATATTTCTTAATAATAATATAAAATAACGAAAATTGAAATAAAAAATTCAATTAATAATATAATGTATTTAGAAAATTTTCATTATATTTAATTTCTCTTTGGAAAATAGGTTTAAAAAAAACATTAAAATATCCACTGAACGGTAGTAAAGTCTTGTTCTTATTTCGGAAACAATATTGCCTAAAATTGAAAATCGTTCACAAGTTAATGAGCATGGTTTTAAAGTTTTCATGGCATCAAATAATAAATCTGGGTGTGTGTGTGTATTTTTAATACCCTGTGTTTTATTTTAAATCCCATTAGACAGAAACCAGAACTTTTAATTTTACATTAAATTTTTAGATAGGAAAGTTATATAATAAAAATAAAGTTTCAAAATATAGCATAGAAAATATAAATAAAAAAATTGGAAACTTTCTTAATATTTACGTTATCTTTACCAATTATAAAAACATATTTTTCTTAAATTTTTTCAAATGTGACATAAACCAGTTTTCAAATCAACTAATTTACTTAAAAAAAAAAACGGGTTTGAAAAACTTTCAAAACCTTAGTTTTCAATATCCAAGAATCTACTGCTTTCATATTTCGATTTTCGTCCAATGAATAAAATAAATTTAACGTATTTTATTCCCTCATGCTCACTCCAGTCACTTGATATGACTATAAAAAGAGATGATCTCATCTATTCTATTTCAAAATGAGTCAGATTGCTTCCATAACATTCTCCCACTCCCATCCTTTTCACTGTTTTCAGTCACTTCAGTTGTCAAAACAATAGTTGCGTCATATCCGGATCTCATTACAAAAATACACATGGTGTTTGTATATTCAAATTTAACAGATATACTGGGAGTAAATTATTTTACTTATATTTTAAAGATCTAAATGCGTATGCTTTAATTACATTTTTATTGCATAAAAAATCGAGTCTTTGTACCAAACGTCATGATTTGATATTGTTTTAGGACAAGTAACGTCTTGTCTTAATTAGAATGTCTTATTCAAGGAATTTTATTCAGTGCGTGGCGCTATTTGTTTTGAGCAACTTAGTTATCAAACGTAAAATACGTTCCATACTTTCGTTTGTCCAATAAAAAGTATTCACAGAACTATCCCTCCCCTTCCCCTTACTTTTTTTAAGTTAATGAAAGTTTTTTGAATCATATTTCATGTAATTTAATGTAAGCTGGACTAAAAATCTTATCTTGATAATACACCGTTCACGTATACGTTTTATATAAATTTTATTCCGAATATTATCTTTAAGGCATTTGGGCTGCGGTGGCCCGGTGTTAAGGCTCGTGGCCGTTGGTTTTCAGGTTCGAGACCCGATTCCACCGAAGAAACGTTGCGTAAGGGGAGTCTGCTGCATGTTAAATCAGTCAGGGCCAAAAGTTGGAATGGTGTGGGGTGTTAGATGCCAGTTCAAGTGTCATCCTCGTCATCTGACAGAGGTTCAAAGCTACGGGGTCCTTCCTAAATTGGCCCTAGTGTTGCTTTAAAATGGGACGTTAACGAAACTACACTCTAAGGCAGGGGTTCTCAAAAGGTGGGTCGTGACTCACAGGGGGGTCTAGGGATGTGTGCAGGGGAGTCGCGAGATGAGGAAGAAAAGTTTAAAGGAAATTAATTTATTGCTGTAGTTTTCATTAAAAAATACACATAAAGCTTTTAATGCACATACAAGTTGGTTTTTGTGTTCCATTAGCTAATGGGATTCATGAGCTTGTTTGGAATTAACCATTTTTTTAATGTCTGGAATGAGCTTTGTAACACACAAAACAATATCATTTTCCAGTGTCAAACGGTTTCTTGATTTTGTTTTTAAATTCATCTTTATGGAGAATCCTTGTTCACAATTGTAACGCGTAGAAAATGACATCATAATTTTTAATGCTGTTATGGACAATTCTGGGTACTCCTTTTTAAAACGTATCCAAAATTAGTCGATATAAACTTTGTTAAAAGTTACTTTAGCTGACTGATCACTTGAAATCTCCATCAGTTGACCATGATGAAGGGCACTTAGCTCAGCTTTTGTTACGGCCTGCTCACTGAACGGATTGACTACCCACACAACCCCACTCATATCCTTAACTGGAATGTAATCTGTATTCTGTTAGATCAGAGTTTCGAGATGAGATGATACTAGTAAGGAGAGAGATGAAGTGTCAAGGGATGTGGCGACAATACCCTGCGCATACTCTACAAACTCTTGAGTACGTGTAAATTTTTCAAAATTTCTGTCTAAGCTTTAGACAGAGTTAAAACTTTTTTTTAGGGGGGATACCAAAATACTTAGTCTAAAAAGGGGGTCGCAATATCTAAAAGTCAGAGAACCCCTGCTCTAAGGCATTTAATCCTCCATATGCTTATTCTGAGAATTAAAAATTAATCTATTTTCTTTTGCTATTTAGTGAGTTAATAATCTTTTAATCGCATAAATTTGAACTACACTACGGTATTATCGGGATAGCACATGAAAATAGTTCGTTTCGTTTTAAGAATACTTAAACTAGTTTGAGAACATTGTATCGCAATAGGAATTTTAAATAATCAGTATTTAAATACAAAATATAGGCATTATAAATCAATAAGGTATGAAACATTTAACATTCTATTTACGGATATAAGTTATCGGCACTCTCTGTTTCTATAAACTTTTATATCGTGTTATTTGCGTGGCTTTGTGAGTAGGGCTTGCTTCCTTGAGGCTTGATTCCGTGAAAGATCAACACATATATGAGATGCGAATGTCCACGAGAGGGGGGAGGGGAGGGGAGGTACGGCTCAGGTATTTTCATCAACTAAACATGGTTGGAAACTATGAAGTCAATCCTAGGTTTAGTTTAATTATATTAAAGCCCCGTTGCACAGCAACAGTAGGGTTATTTTAGGTCGAACCTCGTAATTGTGAACCGCGCTCAGATGACGAAAACGACGTCTGAACTGGCATCCTCTCTCCACATCACACCACACCAGAAAAGTTATATGTTCTATATAATTTAAATGCAAATATAAAGTAACATTAAAAATAAACGATATAGTCCTGGAATTCTAAGAACTCCTAAACACTGAAAATCGTTTCCAATTAAGGTTTTATAACGCTCCCTGTATAAAATTATGGACCTTAGTTAAGCCGACAACTGCCTTAGTGAACTATAGTTACGAAATATAGCTGTGAATCTAACATTTTTACAGAATCTATCATTCGAATATGTATTTTGAATGCACTTTATGTTGACCGAAAGAAACTGAAACAGGACATGGAACTACAGGATAAATCGCAAAAAAGCCTATCGATCTTCACAGATTACACATCCCTTTTATAATTATTTCCTTTGTATGCATGCAGAACCTCAGATGGGTAGATGATAATCTCTTTAACAAATTTGTTTTGAAACACGATAAGAATCTATATTTTAGCTTATAAACATATGTAAGATTCTATCTACATAGTTCTAAGCATTTTGGAATCATCGAGTTTATTTTTCTATAAACTTTCTAACTAAACGGACAGATTTATTGTGAAAGGATTTCTTTCAAAATTTTATAGAAACTTACAGAATAAGTCTTAAGTACAGCCCAAAGAGTTTTTAGTTCTCATCTTTACAGACAGAGAAATGTAAAAATGCCTTTACCGAATTCTGGCAGATCTGAAACATGAGGTTAGGTCGAAATATCGAATTCGATCTTTTTATGATTTCAAACATTTCTCTATGTTTTGAATACAAGAAAATACAAATGCTAAAAGAATCATTTAACAATAGTTTCATCTTCCGGCAGTATATAATAATAAAAAAAAACAGACATCAACTCCTCGATCTTTGTTACAATCTATCATGAAGCATATTGAAAGCCATACCAAACCCTCCGACCCGCTTTGAAGGCACACGGATTTAAACCGTAAAACTGAATGACAGAACCGCCACAACACTGGAGGGAATTGTGGTTGAGTTTTCAACGGGCAGAACCGGCCACGGTAAATCCTTCCCGTAGGAAGTAGGTCCAGCCATCGATGGGAGGAGCTAACCCCCACCTAATAATGTAACCTCCAGGGTGGCAAGATCCAACCACCATGCCGGAAGCATATCATCCTCATTTCGAAGTGCTCCCTCTCGGGGGGAGCATAAAATATTGCAAATAAAATTTGAGCTTTATGATCTCGCAACTAATTTTTATCCAACTAATTTTTTTTGTACGAGCGCGCACACACACACACACACACACACACACACACACACACACACACACACACACACACACTCACACACACACACACACACACACACACACACACACACACACACACACACACACACACACACACACACACACACACACACACACACCTGTTTGATTATATAAACGGCAAAACAAAAGGAAACAAACGGCAAACAATTCCCCAGCGTTATAGGCGTTGTTGACCCATTGCATATACTACTTCGCTGCCATGGTTGTGTGGATTAGTTCATATTGAGACATGTTATAGTACCATATGCATTTCTCCGAAGTGAAAAAAAATATGCGAATTATATGACCTCCACAGCTTAAAATATTCTATATTTTAAAATTACATTTATGGTTAGATTAAGAATAATATATAAGTATGATTATTTTACGAATATCTTATTTTTAATGTGGCTATATTAAGGATAAATAAGAATTAATTCATTTAATTATAATTATATAAGAATAGACTCCATTGGCATCGATCTATTGTCTTTTAAAATAGGGTTATTTTAAAAATTCAGTTTTTAAAAATTATATTTAAAGAATAAACAAAACTTTAGCTTAGACAAAAATATTAGAAATTTGCACAGTTTGATCATTTTTCTTCAACTTATAAATAAACATTACAATGTTTGATTTTTTTTATATCTAATAATGCATAGTAAATTTCTCGTTTTTATCTAAATTAAATAAAGAAATAAAGATTTTTGAAAAAGAATTCATTATTTTAATGTTTATCAGTAAAATAAGCTTTTACTAACAGAGCAAACGTCCTTCAATACAAGTAATATAATTATCTGCTAATCATTAATAAAAATTAAACTTTTCCTGTTTTTAGTTAAATTGAAAAAGAAATAAAAGTATTTTAAAAAGAATATGCTTCATTTTATGCATCTCAAGCAACTTTTGTAGCTTTCAATAGTCACTCGAAAACCATTATGCATTTTTGGAATTAAAAGAAAATAAATTCTGCCATTTTGTTATCGGTACTAATTTTTTGAAAATTTGCTATAAATGTTAAAAATTGAATACTTATAATAAAAAAAAATTCGTTTGTTGACAAAGAAATTATATAAATATTGATATGAAGGCTTTTTGTATTTTAAACACTCCGCGAAAATAAATAGTTTTGAAACAATATTTTTTTTGTTAAAGCAAACAAGTAATTTAAAAGCATTTTTTACAAAAAATTAATTAACGAAATTCCTAGCACAAAACTCATCATTTTTTAAAAAGAAAACTATTTAAAAAATACATAAGGGTTTTTTTTACATAGTAATTCAAATCATTTATTTTCCCTTAATATTTTTCTCCTTCTCAAAAAAATGCATATTATTTGCTTGCGTATTTACATTTAAAATTATTCCTTTTTGACAATAAACAGAATCTAATGGAAGTATATGCGTAAGGATATTATTGAAGGAAGAAATTATTAAAAGTTTTTCAATTAATTTTAGGAAATAAACGTTTTGTAGCGTAGAATAATTATGTGAACGCATGATACGAAAGTTTAAAAAAAAGAATCCTGCTTTCTTATCCTCAAAATAAAATTTAATATACATCTATTTCTTATTTATTTATTCAAGAAATTTGATAAAAAATATTACAAAATAATAAATTTAACTTGAGTCAATCTTAATCAGATCAAATATTTTTCAAAATATATCTTGAATTCTGATGATGGTTTTTTTTTTTTTCGTTTGTTTGCGACAAACGATTTTCGAAAGAAATCTGATATGAAATGTTCTGCTTTGCAAGCTAAGCCTAAATTCGAAGTAAACAAAACTGATAAAATTTGAGTTTTTGTTTTCGTTATTTGTCTGGAATTAAACTAAAATCTAAAAATAAGAAAAATGCATTATAATATAAGAACATTTCTGAAATATTTCGTAGTATTTGAAATTGAAAAATGTAATGTAAATAAGTCTTATACTTATTGCGCTATCTTAAAAAAATCTCAAATTTTGAAAACATTCAATAAATGTTCCTTTACAACGCTTTATAAGGAATGTTTGTAAGTACAAGAATAACAAATCTCAAGAGAAATTAAAGAAAATTGTACAAATAGAAAAAAATATGTAATTGTTACAGTAATTTAATACAATATGACCTTTTTTTTTAAGTTCATGTTTAAACTCATTTAATTTTTGCTTTAAAATTAAGCTAAATAAATCGGAATATATATATTTTTTAAATTTTTCAAATTCCCTGAAATTTATTTTGTACATCAAATTTTTAGATTGTATTCAATAACACTAGATACGTGAAATAGAATATATATAACCAAAACTATATTTTAATTATATGTTTATTCTAAAAACAAAAAAATAAAGTTGCAACGAAACATAACCTTAAGTTATAAATAAAATTAATTACTGAAATTCAATGAAAATTAATACGGTTGTTATTCATTTTTTAAAATTTGTGAGTTACAATAACTCGCTGTAGATTTTTTTACTTCTTAAATGCATTTAATTAAAATAATTATTGTGGTTTTTCTCTTTAGTATTTAATTATTTTATTCCATCATTTATTTCTATTCTAAGCGATTTCTTTTAATTTTTTAGATTGAAAAAAGAAATTTAATTCAGTTTTGCGAAAATTTTATTCCCATCTTAATTATTTTTTGCTTCAAAGTTAAGAATGAAAAGTTCATATTACATGCATATTTTTTCTTTCTTTTTCATAAATTTTTAATTTGTTATATTTAATTAAAATGATAACTTTTCATGGAAATTCCATTAAAAAGTTTTCGAATTCCAAAAATTTTTGATAATTATCAAAAAATCAGATTATTCTGATAATTCTTTAAAAGAATAATCAGAACTAAATAAAAAAAAGTCAGCATTGCAGTAATTCAGCGATTAATAAGATATTAACAAATGAAAAAAGCTGCGACGGTTATGATTAATTAATTAAAGTTAAAATTTGAAGTTTTATTTAAGGTAATTCAAATCAAAATTTTAACAAAGTATTTTTAAATAAAATTACAAATGATTAAATAGTTTTGCTATAAACTTGAATGAATAATGAAACATAAATGATACAATTAGATAAAACGTTTTTTGAACTATTTCGATTGACACAGAGTAAAATAAGTTTATACTTATTAATATTAGTATATTTTATTTCTTATCAGTTCATTTTATAACTATGTAACTATATGATAATACATAGTAGTAGAAGCTATCTTTGGTTATGTGCTTTTAGAGCAGATTTTTTCCTTTTTTTCCACTGGAACTATTTTTTATCCATCAGAATATATTTTAATAATGATATTACTAGGTTTCATATTAACTATTTTGTTTCTCCTAAAAATCATTTCTGAAACTAGGCTAATTATTCTTTTCTGAGGTCACTATTCATTATCAAAATTGTCAGCAGAAAAATTCCTATTCGTCACGCTTGCGATATTAGTGTTAAATAAAAAAAAGAAAAATCAATTATTTGAAGGTCTTCAGGAAAAAAAATGTACACCTCTACTGTTTTTGTAAGAATAGCTTCTTATTGTTAACATTCGTCAACGGCAACCAATATTTTCATTGCATTTAAGTTCAATAGATGGCGCTATCTAAATCTCTATGAGTCACTTCGCCTTTATCTATTTAGAAAATTGAGAGGCAGGAAAAGCATGAGACAATCACTGCAGGAAAGCCCTTTTCTGAGAATCGATTCGGAGTTCAGATTAATCTTGAAAGAAAATGACTCTTCAGATGAAAGTCATGGTTCAAAGTAAGTGGTTGCACTTTAAACGTAATTATATCTTGAAGAGGAGTATTACTAATTTTCCAAACCTAATGAATGGTTGAAAAATCGAATTTGTAAAGGTTATAATACTGAAAATGGAACAAATATATAACTATAAATGTTTCAATTTTTGTAGTACTTAAATTAAATAATACCTTTAATTAAAAAAATTAAAATGTCAAATGTTTTTGATTTTTTTAATATTTATATAATTTCAAAATCAATTATTTAAAATAATTTTTTAAACATGAATTTGGTTTTTTCATATCTACTCAGTCTGGTAATTTTGTTAATTCTTCTAATTTCATTAATTATTTCTCACACGTTATAGTTTTATCCAGTATTTATTACCGACATTTTAAACTGATATATTTTGTAATCATAAAATTAACGTTTTATTGAATATCGATTAAAATGATAACTACCTTTAAAAATGATAATTCTTATCATAAATTGAAAAATATTTATGGGAAAGCACTGAAAAATTTATTATTAAATTATGAATTTTCTAGTTAAAATGCAAGAACTCTTAGAAATTATATTTTGAAACAATCCACGTAAATCTTATTCGAATTTTTCGCTTTTAACTTAAAGTTTAACTTTGTATTTGTTTTCATATTTCGATCAACAAAACAATTCAATTTATTAAGTGATTACTAGTAAATATTCATTATAATATTAATTTTTAGAAGGAATTTAGAAGCAAGAGCAATTATTCTCCAAAATTAAAATGTTTTTTACTTATTTGACATCTGAAGGTCAACTTGATTTTCATTATATTCTTTGTTTGCATTGCATGTAGGTATAGCAACAAATGCTTCAAAATGAAAAAAAAAAAGTGTGCACTAAATCGAAATAGCAATAATACAAACGAAGAACCAACCATCATCATATTAATCGACTGAAACTAAAATTTTAATTTAACTTTCATAATGCTCTGAATGTAGTGGAATTCTATTTTCAATAATTCTAAATGCAATCAAAATTTGTTTTAAAAAATATTTTTAAAAACTGAAATAACAAAAAATAACAGTTTTTTGTTTAGATGTTTTTCTTGTTTTATTACAAAAATTTCTATTCCAAGTTGACATTGAGTCAATAAGGGACGTTCATTATCAAAATTTAACGGCAACTAATTTTAAATGCCCTATTTCAGTCATATCTTTCAGTTTTTCAGAATCTCTTTTTTTCTTAAAAAATTATTTTCAAAAGTTATTTTTATCTTTCTCTCAATTTTTCATTTATTTAAGTATTGGGATAGCCTTTAGAATGAATACAAAATAAGTTGATAGGAATTGAATTTTGGCTTGGATACTAAAAGATATGTTGTTCCAAGTAGCTACTTAGAGAAACTGTAGAAATTTTAAAAAATTAATTACATGGGAAAAAGCATATAATGCAAATGATTTTATGGTAGAAGGTGGTTCCAGATAGAAATCATGATACTTATTTATCTTATAAATGTATTATTGTTAAAAA
>JAOUZG010041912.1:569630-590526 GCA_026289955.1 Argiope argentata
TGTGTGTGTGTGTGTGTGTGTGTGTGTGTGTGTGTGTCATTTTTTCTTGTTTCAGACAGACATTTTAAGACAACAAGAACACGTTACCTCCTTTTTTTCTTTTGCCTGGATAACCATTAGCTGCATTAGCCAACAATATAGATCTTATTTTTAAAAAATTCATATCATCATCATCTTTGTGAATTCAAGACATGAATATGCTAGGCCCTCTTTCCAAAAACTGAAGAGGAAAATCAACGGATTAAAACTCCTTTTGAAGAAGACCGCATAAAGTAAATGGAGTCATAGACAGTCATAGTAATTTCCTAATTTTCAGAACACCAGGAAGTGAATGAATAATTGGCAGTAAAATTCTATTATTAGAACATGAAACAAACGAAATAAAACCGTGTATTTAAAAAATATTAACGTCTTTTTCTTTTCGTTTTCTTTTCTTTTCTTTTCTTTCTTTCTTTTCAAAATGTGATTAACTCTCACAATCTCTAACTGTCCTTTCAGATTAAAAAATAGTTTTTTTAATGAACAAAAGATAGCTTTAAAAGTTAAGCTACTAATCAAAGTTTCACTTAAGCAAGAAAAATTCTGACACAATTCACGCGTCCGATTAAAAGATAGAGCTTTACCACCAGCTGTGCAAAATATTTGATTAAAATAATCAATCCATCATAGCTTTGATTCAAATTAGACTTATAAGGAAAATTGTCGTTTTGACGTAAATTCTGAAAGTTTCTTTGTTGGCGATAAGACAGGCGCCAATGTACTATTTCGGGTGACTTTTTTTTTCTTCCACGAATTTATCTTTCTTTTTGATTAGATAAAATCTTGTTCGTTTCTTGGAAGCCATGAATGAGCCATTGTATTGTTAAACAGTCATTCTGATTAATGATAGGGAATACCATTTCAAATTGAACAGAGTGATATATGTATTCAGACTACAAGCTTAGTTTGATTAAATTAAACTAAAAACTTTGATGAATTTTATTTAGACACTTGCCGTCTTTTGGCCTCTTGGGATTTTAATTGAATTTAATTTCAATTAAGTCTCTTATAGATAACTTTAATTCCCATAATTCCTTCAACAAAATTGTTGTCGTAATTTTAATGACATAAATTGCCATATATTTTAATATCAAAGATTGTCATAGATTTTAATGTCAAGGACTGCCATAAATCTTTAAGTGCTGCCAAAGACTTTAAATGCCAAGTAACCATAGATTTTTTAAAAGCTGCCATAAATTTTAAATGCCAAGTATTTCCATAAATTTTAAAATGCTGCCATAGATTTTAAATGGCATAGATTTTAAAATTCTGCCACAGAACTTAAATACCAAAGACTGACATAGATTTTAATGTAAAATACTGCCATATATTTTTAAATACTGCCGTATATTTAAATGCCAAATATTAACATAGATTTTAAAAGGCATACATTTTAAAATGTTGTCACAGATCTTAAAAGCTAAAGATTGCCATAGGTCTTAAATGCCATAGACTTTAAAGTGCTGCCGTAGATTTTAAATTCGATTGATGGCGTAGATTTTAAATCCACGATAATTTTACAGCCTTACACATCTTTTGGTCATTCTGAATATGTCTTCCTGTTGGAGAACAATTACTAAATTTGTGCATAAGAATTAAGGTTTTTTTTTTTTATTTTTAGGAGCTGTAATAATCGTTCTGTGGAATTATATTTTTGAGTATTGTCGTGGCAGAACATATAAATTTCGCTTAATTTTTAATTAATTAAAATTTCGACAAGAATTGCCATGAATTTAATATTCCCACTTTCAAAAGTACACTGTAGTGACATGAATGAAAATGAGGTGAATAATTTTTATAAAAATGTTTTTAGGTTAAGTCGAATAATCTGTCATTGTTATCAGTTATATCCTGCAGCAACATAAAGTTTTGAATATGAAAATCCTATCTATCTTATCGCGTTAAAACAGTATTTTTATTCACTCTAATTTGGGCATAATATATAAAAAACAAGAGTAAGGGCATTAATTTTTCATGATTTTACAGACTTTAAATATTTTTTTCTCAGATTTTAATTTTTATTCCCGGAAGTGTTTGCCATTTCTTAAGGCTGTTCTTTGTTTGAAATAGAGCTTTAAAAGTTTTGTTGATGCTTTCATGCATTTATACAATAAGAGTTAATGTTTTTTCAAAAATAATGTCAGTTAATGTTTTAATCCTACATTTTCATCGAATTTGGCAACAAAAGTCATAATTAAATAAATTCCAAATTTCATTTCCAATCTAATGCGTTCTGTCAATAATCAATAAAATATAAATCACTGAAAATAACCAAAAAAATGAAAACTTGGATTATAAATTTCAAATTATTATCTGAGAATATTATTATATTCATCATTATTTATCTTCACTAACCATTAAGTCATTAACCAATTTAAACCGGTTTGGAACACGAGACTTCTCTATCGATCTCTAGCTCATAGTTCGTCAGCCTTTCAAAAGCGCATCTGCTACCAAAGAATCATATGTAATAATAAAGTAATACTGGTAAAAGCAGGTAAAAATATTTTTTGCGTATAAATTTCGGAGACATCAAAACCTCTTAAACAAGACAATATCATGATCCCACATGATAATAATAAATTAAAATATTAAAAAGTATAATTGTATAAAGATTATTTGAAAATTCAAAATTTTAATGTTGTTTTCTGAATTGCTTTTTTAAAAATCAGAATCAAGTGACGATATAAAGTAAAAAGGTACTGTATAACATAAAAATTAAATTGATAATAAACGTATGCAATATAAAACAAAACCAGCTCTGATATTTCGGATTGAATGTTTGAATCCCCTTTACATTTCTTTTATCTCATTAGGAGAAATCGAAAACGGAAAAGGCATTGGTTTGCATTTAATTCAGTTTTTCAACAATCAACTTTTGGATCGGATAATGCTGTTTTGCTTTAGGTTCCACATTTTACAAAAACGAGGAAGTGGACATCAAATTTCTATTTTCTTTACTCGAAGTTAGCATTTTCGTTTTTAATAAACAGCACGTTTCGTTCATGTTTACGATACTCTGTATTTCATCAGAAAACCAACAAATCGATTTCTTACTTAATAATCAGTAACGAAGTCCACACTTGCGGATGTCGAACACAGCGATAAGTCCATAAGAGAACTCGTGACCAGACACTTCATTGCTTGTCACGAAACAATTTCCGTTACTGATATAATGGCTCGGTAAGTAAAAAGAAATTTAATTCTAATTAATACAAAACTTGGGTGGGTATTGTTCCGCATAGTAACTGCCGCGCACCAAAATACATGCTTCAATTGGTGTGTATGAATATTTGATACTATTTTCAAAAAGTAGTGGCAGATTTTCGCTTGGGAAACTGTCTAAGACTGCTTAGCTGATAGAGGTCAGCAAGAAGGTCAATTAGAATTTATTTTCTTAATTAAGAAATAAATTGAGTGCAAATTCTATTTACGATAAAATATTATGATTATATTGAAATTCAGATAATCAAGTGAAATTTATCAGATTCTTATCTGTTTCATTATATTCTCTTAGTCTCGGTATTAATAAATATACGACTTCTACATTATTAAATTGTGAATAAGCATGTATGCCTTGAGTAATAATAAATAAATAAAATACATTCTAATAAAATTAAAAAAATTATTACATTGATTAAGTTAAAATTAAATTATCGCATTACTAAATAAATTAGGCAATTTAGAAATGTTATACTGAATTGACCATCTTATTATCTAGGGTCGCAAAATACATATATGCATCTGATAAAAAAAGTTATGCAAAAAAATATTATGTAAGTCAGTTCTTACTTAGGTCAATAAAGAATTTTTTTATTTTAGTTACTTTTTATTAAATAATTATAATTGATATAAATATGTATATATATATGACAGAATCTCAGTATGAAATGAAAAAATAGAAAGCGGATTTCCTTGAAATTTTCCATCCCCATTCTCGACACGTAGCTTAATCTTAAGGTTAGATAAGAGAAGTGAACAAAATTGATGACAAATATTTTGAGGAGAGAAAAATCGGAATCGAACCTATAGCTTAAAATTTCTTCAGTTATAATTTTTGAGAAAAATCCTTCATTCTAACCATTAAACCACAACTGCGAACTCACTCTCGAAAATCATTTGGATAAAACGTGTACTCAAAGAAAAAAATGTATTAAAAATTATTGATTTTTGCAAGAATTGTGTATTAAAAATTAATTTAATTTAATTAACGAATTAATATTTGAAAAAACTACATTAATATCGAGTGTCATCCATTGCAAGTTTGATAAAAAAAATTTATTTGAACTTGAGCGGATAAATAGAAAGTATTTTATTAACGATTGAAAATTTGAACAAGATATAATTATATAGTGAGAATGTGAACTAATAATAGGAATTGAAAAAGAAAGAGAAAAGAATACTAACTCGAGCAAATCAAGTTGAAAAATAAAAACGAAATCTATTTAAAACTATTTTTTTTAATAATACCTTAAAAATTAAAGAATATTTTTTTTCTGTTACATCAACATTTATTATCGACAAAATAGTATAAATAAAACTTCTCTAATTACCAAAAGGCTGGAACATCAAATATTTTTAATCCATAAAATTGATATGCAACTAGGTAAACTTGCTTGTGTGACAGAATAATGTTTGCAGTTGTAAAAAAAAGAAATTTTAACTAAAACTAATATTTACAAAAAACAAAACAAAAAAAAACCTTTTGAAATTTTTTTTTATTATCGTTTGCATTTTTTTTTTCCAGAAATCGTTAAGTTTAGTTGTTTAAATTAAATCACGCGACATTTTCGATCAAAATTTCAAAACATAATTATAAAAACTTATAAATCTGATAGAAATAATATTCAGGGGATTGAAAACTCAATCGTATTTGACAATGTCTTTATAAAAGGGTTTTTAGCTCTTCCTTTTATTTGCGATTGCGTTTTGATCTGTACGATTAAAAAATATTGGTTTCTCTCATTTTAGAATATTAATAAAATTTGTCTTCAAAACTTTTCCCCATTTTTTATTATTTTCTGCTAGTTTGTTCATCTATATTATATAAATTCTTATTTTAAACACTTTTGTAATTGAATAAATTTTCTCAAATTCACTATCAGATGACACAGTTCATATAGAATCCCAATTTAATAAAAAATAATCAATCAACTGATAATTTAAAATTCTCATTGAACAACTAAACAGAATATCAGAGTTTTAATTTATAAAATAACAATGATGATTCTATACACAAAATTCCATTTATTTAAACACGAAAGAAATATAATTCAAAAAGTGTATAAAATACAATTTTGGAATCTCTAATTTTGATATTTGCTATAAATTGGAAAGTGATCAAAATATTCTTTTCATAAATTTCTGAAATTTACATTTTTGACGGAAGATAAAAAGCAAATTTTAGAATAAATATATTAATAAAAATATTAGTATTTATTATTATTAATAAATTATTATTAATATAAAAAATATGTATTATTATTATTAATAAATTATTTATTAATAAATATATTAGTTGTTTAGATATTAAGTGCAAATTTACTTCACAATATAATTTCTTTCATGAAATTTCGTATCTGTACTTTCTCTCATTCTTTACCCATTTTAGTTTAATTACTTAATTTCTTTAATTTTGTCTAAAATTTTAACTTTTTTTTCAAAGACAAATTAATTTAATTATTGAACTTATTGGCTTAATCAGTTTGTATGATAGAAAGGTTAAATCGTTCAGTTTATGTAAATATGAAGGATGTTTCTTTCACCTTTTCAAGTGTACGCTGCATTTTTGATTCTATAAATATAGATATGCATTTTTTCTTTGGGAAAGAAATCGAAGTCCTTGTTTTTATGCCTTCATCTGATACTCCAAGATAAAATTTACTCTAATATTAGTCACTGAGTTTTTTTTTTCACTCTTTTTTTTCAAACTTCTCTAATGAGTCATGAGTAGCATAAATATGAATGTTATCATCATCATCATCTTGGTGACTTCTTTACTGATTTACTGATAGTTTTTTTCAATGATTTTTTTGCTTACATTTAGCTGATAAGCAGGAAAGATATTCTCATTATCTTATGAAATTAAAGATCAAAGTATTTTGAAAGTTAATTTTTAAAGATTTTTTCTAAATATTTTGGAAATGATGTCATTATTCGAATGGAATTAAATTAAGATAATTCAGGAGGATCTTCAGTTCTCATATTATTTATTTTCTTAAGTTCTCAAATTATTTATAGCAGTGAAATTTTGAATAAGTGATTTGCTAAACTTCTAAACTAGAAGGTGATTTGTTTTATAGTAGTTTATAAGGAAAAAAAATATTTTTAAAACAGTTTTGTCCTTTAATGGATTTTTTTTTCTTAAAGGACTTTTTAATATATTTTAAGCAAAAATATCAAAAATATGTGTTTTTTACAATATTTCTTGTAAAATTTATCTCAAAAGTGGTCACATAGTTCTTTTTCAGTTCCATTAGTTCGTAGTTTCCCAATTATATATCTTATGTACATTTGCAATCGTTAATAAAATACTTTTTATTCATCTATTCAAGTTCAAATTTTTAAAAACTTGTTATTAATGGCATTCAATGGCAATACAATTTTTTCAAATATTAATGTATTAATTAAATTTAATTAATTTTTAATACTTTAATTAGAGTTTCAGCAGTTTGCAATGAAAATTGAAAGTCACAGGTAGTTGCTGAATCGGAAAAACACGTGGATAACAGTATTTTTTAGCCGTGAAAGTGAAGAATTCGAGTTGAATTCTCGTGGAAATCAGTCATTTTTGATACATTATTTATGTTAATGGTAATTATATAAAAAGTAATAAAAATTTTCTTTATTGGCTTATTATACATTGAATTAATTTTTTTCATATGTATTACTTGTTTCCTGACTTAAATTTCATTTATTAATGACTAATTTATTTTTGTTTATATCCATTAAAAAAACCAAAAGGACAAAATAAAGTTTGAATGAGCAATTTTTATTTTTAATTAATTTCTTTTAATAACAGAATTCAATAACCAAAATTCAATAATTGGATCCATGCCATTCCACGTGGAAAGTTAGGTGACAAAATGCCTCTTAGGAAAAAATCTAGTCTCACTGACGTTTTTTTATTTACAAAATCGCTTTTTATGCACCGTAAATAATCTCTTGATTACATAAAAACAAATCTCATCCGACCTGCTTACTCATGATTCATTAGATTAGATACGATTCTCGGAAATAGAAATGATGCGAGTTGTCGTCGTTTTGGGAACAATCCAAAACTGCTCCCGGTTATTTTATAGTTTGTTTTGTTTTCTAAGTTTCCAGATGCTTGATAATATTTCAAAGGAAGAGAGGAAAAGATGAACGATAATTGAAGGAATTGAATTTCCTTTTTATCATTTCATTCTTTCTGATGTAGAGCATCCATACTATAAAAAGCTATGGTATTCTAATATTATTTTTTTTAATTTTCATTTTAATATAACAAAATTACTTAATTAATAACATTTTTATGTTCTAATACATAGTACATTTTTTATAAATTTGGTTCATTTTATGAAAAGAAAATTTTAAAATAAAATGAAACTTTAAATTCGTTTTTTGTCTTCAATGTTATATAGAATACATTTTATGTATTTTTCATATTATATGTAATAAAGACATGTTCATAAATTGAATTTTCTTTTTATTTAAACTTTTTATAATACGGCCGAGTGAAAATAATTTTGAATTATTCAAATGAATAGCATCGTAGTATGATAATATTTGAGGCTTTATTATTTTATAATATGTACAAAAAAATGCATATTTTTCTACTCACGACAGTGCAAGTGAATGCAAATCAAACAATGAAAAATATTGTTGCATCTATACTTAAAATAATTTTAAAAATTGTAAAAATTAGGTAAAAGATTGTACTATAATAAAAGTAGTGTCACTAACTTTTTAAATTAGTTTTAATGATGTGAAAAGTATTTCAGTGCAATAATATACCTTGGCATCTTTTAAGGAAACAATTGAATTTTTAATTACAAATACTATTGATACTTTAAACATTTTTAGTGGTAATTTATAACGTAAGAATAAATTGTGATTAAAAATATATATACATTTTCCAGATATATATCAATATATAAATGTATATATACAAGTAATATAAAAAAATTAAGTCAATTTCTTTTTAGGTCAACAAAGAAAATTTTAATTTTATTTACTTTTAATTAAATGAAACAAATTGAGCAGAATTTTCATGTTGTCATCTGTTAATTCGAAACCGAACTGTTTATATATAAAATATCATAAACTTCCTTAATTTTATTTTTAAGTAATTAGTATTTGAAAAAGACTTTATTAACATCAAGGGTCATCCACTGTAAGTTTAAAAAGTGTATTTGTAGTTGAGTGGATGAATAAAAAGCATTTTATTAACGGTTGAAAATGTGAACACGATATGCACAGGGAGAGTTGAAACTAATAGTAGGAATTGAATAACTAATTTTGGTCAATTCTATTTCCAAAGCTCTACTGCAGCTAATTTCTAAACCTTTAAAAATCAGCCACAGAATGGAAAAATATTTTAAAAGATATTAATTATTCTGATTTGCAACGTTCGAATCCATAGAGGTGTTTCGAAAAAAAAAAAACAATACTGAAATCAAATTTTTATTTAATGCTTTGTTCCATTTGTCTTATTTAATATTTTCGTCATACAAACGTTTTAAACAAAAATAATCACATTTTTACGACTAAAGCTTATCACTATGCAATAAAACATATTCACGTATTAGCAGATATCTAGCGGGAAAAATGGTGTAAATTTTTTTCAATAATAAAAAAATTTAAAAAGGAATAAATGGGATTACTAGGAATGGGAATTTATAAAGTTTCTAATAATTTTTTTTCAATATTTATTGAAGTAAACAACATCTTATTCATTTATTTATTTAGAACGTTCTACGAGCTGGAAATATAATCTTATCTTTCTAGAGTGGACATCCTGTATATTTCTTGTATCGTTTATTCAAAAGGGTGTATGCTTAAAAAAATTCGCAACAAATCATGAAAGTAGTAGTTAGATAAACTTGAAAGTCCAGCGTAATTTTCCCATTTCCTCGACCGATAATCAAATCAACTAACTACCCATGGTCCTTCACTTCTTTACTGTCTCTGAACGCAGTATTGAAGAGGTCATCTAATTAGGTAGATGCTTCGACACTGTTAGATAGTAAGCGTGAATCGTGGGAGAGTCACACGGTATCAACATAGTAAATTAGTGAAATTCACTTATTTATGATATTTTTCACAAGTAATTACATTTTAATTCATGTTATTATATGAACTAATAGTTCATTTTGAAATAATACAAAGTATAATTTAGCCTTTAGCCGGCTTTCTGGCACAAAAGTAGCGCGTCTTCCTCGTGTTCTGGAAGTTCCACGTTCGAGTCCGGGTCGGGCATGGTTGTTCTTCTGTGTGCTATCTGTGAGATGTGTGACTGTGTCCCCCTGTAAAAAGGGGTTGTGCAAGCAAATGTTGTAAGTTTGTAGCTAAGCCGTACTCTTGGCCCTATTTCAGCTACTTCCAAAACAAAAAAACGCTCCTTTCGGCTTAAATCTGCTGCTGTATCAGCAGGGGGCTTGTCCATGGCAAGTGTCATAAGTAACAACAACAACATCATAATTTTTCCTTTTTCTGGACAACTGAAACATGTTGTTATTGGCTTTGTTATATTAACATTCCTTTGTAAAGTAACACAATGGCTGATTTGGGACGGACTTCGTAATTTTGAATCCCGGTCAGATGACGAGGACAATACTGGAGTTGAAACTACCTCTCCACACCCCACAATTGGGAAGACGAATTTAATGCCTAACAGATCTCCTTACAGGATGGTTCTTTACGGTGGAATTGCGTCTCGAATCTGAAACATTACGGCTCTCAACGCCGAGACCTTACCACCAGGCCACCACGGCCCCACAAGCTATTATACAAATTAGAGATCGTAATGACGACTATACCAGCTCAATCGTCCTCCTCACCATCTGACCGAGGTTCAAAATTACGAGGTCCGTCCCAAAATAGCCCTAGTGCTGTTTTATAACGGGACGTTAATGCAACTAAACTAAATCAAAATAGTGAGATCTGAAAGATTAGAGGGCAGAGAGTTAACCTTGGTTCGTCCTTTACATCTGACTAAGATTCAAAATTTCCCCAAAATAGTCATTTTATTTTTAAAGGGGGAATCTAATATAACAATCGTGGGGCATTAAAAGAAATATACCAGATTTTTTTAGGGATTTTTAATCTACACTTTACAGTCAGTAACAATTGTCTTACAAGAATCTTAAAAGATGCTTGCTCTTTTTATTTTGTTCCTTTTATTATGAGAGCAACTTCCGCTCCACAGTTCACGAGGCCTATTATCTCCGAAACAATGAAAACAATTGAAAAAAAATTCGTTATCTCTTTTAGTACGCGTCTTTTTTTATCCATCAAAATTCGATGCAGATACATAATACTCTCGTTATAAGATTTAGTTAGGGTGATATTCGAAAAGCAGACTCGCTTTAATTTTTGAAGTCTTGCTGCTTCAAGAATTGCAATCTATTAACTGTATTGTCTGCATTAGAATTGTGAATTAGTGGGAATAACTTTTATCTTGTTTGGATTTCATGGGAATAACAAACATGGCGTTTAGTAAGTATATTTTGTTAAATCAATATCCTTTGAAAAATAAGGTACCTCAAAAATTAATTACTGAGAAATTTGTATCAAAAATATTTTTATAGGAAATGTGTTAAGTTTTTGAGATTGTTTGTTTGACGATTTACTGAGCTGTGATGTTTATTTAGATGCATGAAATTTAAGGCCCACTGTTTTTTAATTATTCAAAACTACATTTCATTTACTTATAGTTAAGAATTTATTCGACATTGTTTAAAATAAATTGGTTTTTAATTTATTACGAATCCTTTATTCAAAAACTTACTTTAATTTAAACATTAATAATGTATGCAGATTGTTAGGAATTTTTCTTATTAGGAAGTCGAAACAAATCAAATCAACGATAGACATTCCACCGTACAAGTGTCAGATATTTCAAGTTGATGTGACAGCTACGGAAACGCACTTGTTATTTTGTGTGCATATTTTTCCGTTTAGATATTTTTGATTTGTAATTTTGTATCGACACTTTTATAGTGACGAGTAAAAGGGATTTTTTTGATGGATTAAAGATTAACCAAGTAGTATCGGTGACATTAAGATGATAAAGATTGCTTTAATAAGATTTAAATCATCTTCTAGAAGGATTTAAATAGTATTAAGGAAATCTCGTTATGTATATAAATAGAAATTGTAATCATGGATGTGATACTTTGCATAAAATGATACAATAGTTATTCAGGCATAATAGTTATTTATAAAATATTCTTTAAAGATCTTGCAATCATATACATGTTATTTTTAAGTGTAATTATTTCGTGTTTATAATTTTTTATATGATATTTTAAATTTTTTTGGTTAATATTTTTTTTCTTTCTAAAATACATAACGATCTAACACAATTTGCACTTAAAAAAAATCCCCATTTTAATTTGAGCCCTATAAAACAAAGAAAATTTCACTGATCAGAAAAATGTATATGTATAGGTTTGAAAAATCGAAATATCTTTACTTAACTTTTAAATTTTAATTATAAGAGTCTAATTAAAATAATGGAAATATTTTTTGCATTTTTTTAAAAACCTATTCTTGAAATTTTGGTATCATTTATGAAATTTCTTTTTATTGGATACATATAAAGTTTTATATTACAATATTTACAAGCATCTTTTAAACCTAATTTTATATCTAGAAATTGGTATATTTTAAATGAAAATCTCATAAATATATCTCACATAAAATGTCTAAAATATCATATATTTTCCAAACCTACAAATTACATGGGCATTCCTTAATTTAAAAAAAGTTATTTGACGAATATAAAAATTAAAATAAGCTCATTATAAATATTGAACCCTTAAATATACATTTATTAATATGAACATTATTAAAATATACATGGTTAATAAAGTATAATTAACATATAACGTTTATGTTACATATGCATTTTTTAATTATACTACATTTTGAATGATTTTATGCAAAGTTGTTTCTGAATTCATTTTATGAGTTTGAAGATTGGATAGCAAGAAATATTTTCTTTATTACAGAAAATTACATATTAAAAGAAATATTTGTATGTTATATAATTAAATAATCTACATATACTAAATTTTACATCATATACTAAATTTATTAGGAATTTTTTTATTATTTAGAATTCCATTCCCGACTATTTTCACTCTGTTTTCTGAAGCTAACCAGTGCAGAATAGTCATTCTAAATTGTCATTGGCGAAAATAGTTACGAAAAGGCCTGTTAGAATGCTATCTTTGATGACTATCTTTAGCAGTTAATTGTCGAAATGTGTTAATGCTAAGCAAAAAAAATGAATGTATATTTTGGATGACCGATTAAAATCACAATTGATACAAAGCGACAAATGTAGTCATAGAATTACATACAAAATTTCTCATATGTAATTTATTCCTTTTTGAGTTAATTTTTATTTGTTGGTGTACGTACAGACAGACAGTTGAATAGCCTCTCCACTAATTTGATCTCAATTTTGATACTTATCAATTTTTTGGATGTTAAATTTAGCTACCAAATTTTATTCATCAAATAATCTTGTTTTTTATCATCATAGTGCAAATTTAACTTTGGTCAACCGGACAGACATCCTCAAGAATTTCCTTCAGGGTTTTATTTTGTATTGATATTCAGTCAAAATTCCATTCGTGCCTTTCAAAGTATTTCTTTATATATCCCCAGAACATATTTCTAGACGGGCAAACAATTTATTCCAGAATTTTTTTTAAAAAAAATGTTTAAAGCGTTTAAATCCGGCAAAACCTGAATGCAAGGGTTTTTTTTTACAATTATAGTATTTCTTATTTGTATGCTTCATTTACCAGGAAATAAAAATCATACAAGGCGCATTTCAAGCAATGTGATATAAGAATGCTGTCGTCACGTGGACATTTAATCAGAACTTTCTGTAACAGCATATTGATAACAGGTGATACCTTGAACTGGAATTTTTCTGGTGTCTATAGTACCCCATTCTATTCTTAATCCTCGTCTATCTGTAAAACTGTCTCGCTTCTTTTTTTCTTTAAGCAAAAACTGATACTGAATCTGGCATTTTTGATGAAACACTACAAAAAGGCGGCTCTAAAAAAATGTTTCCATACAAAGAAAAGTTATTATACAATCTTAAAAAGAAGATTATTGTTTCAGAAGACTAGAATGACGCCAACTACAGCAATTGCGCAACTCAGGCATTTCTGTTATCTCTGAGATAGTTACGTCCATTGACGTAAAACAAAGGTAGGGATAGTGAATCATATTTTAAAAGCATCGCGGGCGAAATTTCTTTGTAGAATTATCAAGACAAATCTGAAAGTATATTTAGATAACGTTTGTCTTGTTTGAAATATTTCTTGATTTATTTGAAGGGTTAATGTCCAATCACATTTAGGATTTAGAATCGTTATATCACCTAAATTCAAAGAGTCATTCATTGTTGCGGTTGTTACATTCTTTTACGTTATGCGTTTCTTTTTGAAAGGGATTCAGATTGCGTAAATAATAAAGTGAATCATATCAAACATAACGTATTAAATTAATTCTTTTTAAAATCTTCAATTTCCACAATACAAATTGTTTGAGCTTTATGAACCATAGAAAATAATGGATTCATTATATGTGCAAAATCGTACAAACATTTACATAATAATTATTGACAAAGCTGCTGAAAATAATGTTTTTGATAGTGAAGTATGCTATCTTTTGCATCAAAATAATTAAACAAACCTGTTGAAGAACACGCGAATCAAAACACAACAATTCCATTCTATTGGCAAAACAGCTTAGAACAAACAAATACGGTATTAAATGGATAAAACTACAGATTTTAATTCAACATATAATTTTATGTATACATTTTTTAAAAAGTATGAGTAGATAACAGGAGGCAAAGTGACATTTTAAAAAAATCTATAAATGACCAATAATTTCCAAAGAAGAGATTGTAAAATTCCATGTTTTATGGAAGAATTAGAGTCCAAATTCGACGATTCGACATGAAATAACTCAGCAGATACCAATAGTCCATTATTATTAATAAAGGCTAATCTAAACTTAAAGCAGAACAGCTTCTTTTGTTGCGTTTATAAATTTAATTGCTCTTATTTTCGAATTAAATCTCAACTACAAATTTGCATTTTAAAATCTAATTTTAATTAGAATTTTTAAATATAATCACAAATTTCATTGTGAGCTATCAAGAAGAAATTTCGTATCCAGTGATGTTTTATGCAGAGCATTTGCATTATCTTGAATCATTCTTATCAGAATCCACAGAGGTCGAATCCTAGTTTAGTGCGATCCGAATTTGTCGCCAATATGATAATCCAAAAAAAGCAAGCGGAATAATTTTTCTAGTAACCCTAATACTGATTTGTTTACAATTTTTTTCGCTTGTTGAGTTGTACATCTGCAAGAGCAATTTTGAAAGAAACGAAATTTAAAATTAATAGAAAAATAAGCCTCTATTGAAGAATTTAATTAAAATACGTTCTATAATTAAAAGTATTATATTACTGCTAATAAAACAGGCAGTGTTATTTTTTAATGAACAGATAATATTTATCCTTTCGCAATTTTTACTGAATTATTTTATTTAAAAATCGTCTGTTTACGAATTTTGTCAAAATAGAAAATAAAAAAGCTACAAACATCTGCTGGAGCTTTTTAAATCAAATGCCTTTAATTCACAGTTTTTTTTATTTTAATAATATTTTGCCATTCTAACGGAATTCTTAGCGATTTATTATTCTTTTCGTGGATTTTTCTTTTTATACAATAAATCTGTGAAGATTCAATAATAAAATATTTAATAATTGGGATAATCAAATGTTATGATTACAAATATTATGAAGGATATTGTATTTGCGATTTGGATGTCTACATTTTGAAATACACAACAAATCAACGTTTGCATCTCTGAAAAATTCCGTTGTTTTTATGAAATCATTCCCCGCTCAAATGAAGAAATTAGTTGAATCGAGTAAGTGTATTTGTTCTTTCAAGTTTATTCTTAAGAACAGTGTTAATTTCCAGTAGCGAAACTATTAGATGCGAATGTTTTTATTTTTTCTTCTGCTTTTTTTTATTATTTTGAGAATCCTTATGTTCAATGATCTAGAGAAGCAACTAGGTTTTAGCTCCCGCTGTCTGCGAAGATGTAAGATATTTTATGTTTAAAAAATCCGGACCCTGCCTTCTTTATATACTAAAGACTTTTTGTGTTCTAATTTTATTGTCTAAAGTACAGACCGATACAACCAGTTTACAGAAGTTCGTTATTTCAGAATTCAAAAGGAGATGCACCAATTGTGATCCATAAAGGTTGAAAAAAAGTGTTTTTAGATAAAACAATCGTTGTTGTAGTTGTTGTGACTAATGGCACTTACCGTGGACAAGCTCCCGCTGATAATATCAGCAGATTTTAAACCTAAGAAATGCGTCTCTTTGTTTTACAAGCAGCACCATCTAGGCCAAGAGTACGACTTAGCTACACACACACTTCACAATCCTTTTTAGGGGGCGGACTTCATTCATGCATATTAATTCACTCATCTCAGATCGTAATTTAGACCTGAATCTTTTTGGCCGGTGAGCTTCGAACTCGTAACCTAAGGAGTACGAGTCCAACGCTCTACCAACCAGGCCATCCCGGTCCTAAAACAATCGTGATCAATAAATTTCGAAATTTTAATAAAATGGTGGGTAAACGCTAACTGTTTCACTGTATTGTTTATATGGTCAATCATCTTGATTGGCAACTTTGTACTGTTGCCATTTTTGGCAAAATTAGTTTCACGTTAAACTAGGATTATAGGTAGCATGCCAACCTATAAAAATTATTGTATTTAAATAAACCAAGACTGTATTTAAAATATAGGCTCTTATTTTTATTTTATTTATTAAGTCATTTATGTTTCGAAAATTTACAATTATTTTCACAGATTCCACATTCGAAATTTGGTTCCACTTACGATCTGCAATATGTATGCTTTATTTGTTATGTAGCGTAAGTTTGGAGAGATGGATTTCAATTCAAGTGTCTTCCTTGTCATTTAACCGTAATGCAGTATTGCAACGATAATTAAATTACAAAAACTCGCTATTTAAAATTTTCTTTTTTTCATTAGTACAGAGCCATGATTGCCTATTGATAAGGTCTCGACCCCGGTCTGGAGGGTTTTAGGTTCGAAACCCTATTCCACTAAAGACTCGAGCTTGGTGTATGTTAAATGAAATGCGGGGGAGGAGGTCAAGAGTCCGTTTGTCGTTTTGTTGTTTGAAAAAAGGGGTAGCTAAAGTGTCGTCCCGTCATCTGAGTTCAAAATTATGTGGTTCGTCCTAAAATAGCCATTGCATTCATTAATATAATTAAAGTAAGTTAAACTGGAGAGAAATGTGACGGCTCAGTGTCATCCTCCTTATCCATTAACGGTTCAAAATTAAGAAATCCGTCCCACAAACAATGTTTATATTTCGAAACGGGATGTCAATCTAGCTAAACTAAATTAAATACCTCGGATGTTCATATGCGGAAACGTTGTAGCTAGTCTTTTTATATCGAATATTCATTTTCTCAATATTTTGTATTATGAAGCAATGCTTTATTATCATTTACTTATTCTTATTGAAATTAATTCTTTAAACTTTTATTGAATAATAGATCTATTCTTGTATTTTAAAAGAATTAATTAATTGCTCTTTGACAATTAGTGAACACTGGATCTTCCTCTTCGAATTGAACTCTTCCGAGATATAAAATAAAATGTTTCGTGGAACCATTCCAACTTTCGGTGCTCATTTCTCGAATTTAAGCCGAGACGTTCGTTGAACTTAAGGACTCAAAGGGTTGCGGAGGCAAGACCTCGTGCTCAAAAAACAGATGCGTCTAGAATTTTGCCCCGCTGACATTGAGCCGCTTTTCGACATCTCCTCGATGTGGGTCATCTTTCAATCAAATCGCGCTCCTCCGTTCGCCTTACATGCGTTTTTAATGCACGAGTGTTTTCCAGAATATTTGTTTTCCTGGTGGCACTAACTAAATAAGGAAGCATTACAAATTAGGATGACGAGTAAAGAGAGTTTTTTCTTCTTTCAGAGACAATATGTTTTGATGAATGAGTATTTTCAAGTATTTTTTGTTTCTCTAATAGAGCTCTTTTTTATGGGCTGTGCTTTAACCGTCTTAGTAGTATTTGAACTTAATTGTACACGGGCATATTATTTGTAAATTTTACGTCAAAAGTATGATTAAAAAACCATGCAAAATCTTCCAAGGGAAGACCCTCGGACTTGGAGTTATCAAATTTGTCATATAATTATTTCTTGTATTATGAATTTTCATTAAGTAAAGATTTTCAAAAATTTTATTAAATTCTTAATAAATAAAACCAAAATTTGACTTTATAATTTCAAAAAGTCTTTTTTCAAAAAAGTTTGATTTTTTAAAAAAATAAAAATTGGGTTTTTAATTATATTGAAGTTTTTTTCTGTAAAAATTTTCTTTAATTTTAATAAATTTTTAAAAATATTTTAAAATAAAATTTTTAATAAAATTTTATTTTATTAAACGTTGCTGCTATGTAATTGATGGGGAATTTTCCAAAAATAATACCCATATAGTCCCGAAAAATCAAATCTAAAACATTATAATTTTACGACATTTATGTATAGAGATTTAAATCTGGTTTTAAATTTTAAAGTTGTTTTAGAATTAATTATTTTGTTAATCTTTTCATCATTTGAAAAGATGTTGTTTTCACTTGTGATTTTTTGAATAATTGAAGGGAACGAATAATTGAAGTTCAGAATTGAGTAGGCAATTCATAAACCATAAATGGCAATATTCATCATCTTTTAATCACATTTATTTTTTACCTGCTTTTATTATACCGCATGCTTCTTTGAAAGCAGATGCGTTTTTAAAAGGCCGACGAAGAACTATGGCATCGTAGCTGTCATTTCATCTCAAAATCGGTCGAGCTCCAAAACTTTGTTCGCCAGCCAGAAAAATGGAAAATGAAAGTTTAAAAAAATTATCATTATGTATATGAGAGAGAGAAAGAGAGGGATAGAGACCGATAGAGAAGTCTCGTGATTGTTTCAAACCGGTTTAAACTCGTTAATGACTTAAATTCATTTGGACAAATAATGACTTAAAAATTACTAATGTTCTCACATGATAACTTGAAATGCGCGATCGTGGATTTCATTATTTTTCCTGCAAAATAACTAATTTTCTACATCTTATTCTTTTAATTCTTTCTATTATGTCGATGATGGTTATGAAATATTAAAAGGGATTCTATTAACTGAAACAAATAAGTTATACTATCAGTCGATTCATACAAGTATTTTTTTAATTACATTTTAATTCCTTTAGATATAATAATATATTTGAGTCACGCATTCATTCGCAGAATTTTAGGCATTAAAGACGGAATAGCAGCCTATAATCCTTTGGATACTCTTAAGCATCTCAGAAACCCTAATATTAGCATTTGGATTGAAGAATTAATTAATGTCCTAAATAGGATAGGGCGCCTAAATAGAAAATTAAAAAAGGCACTATTGTAAACTAACCTCTTTTATCAAATTAGAGTTTATTATAGTAGTTCTAAGTGAGTGTATCGCCTCGTGCCGCTCTCGTTATCTGATCATGATACAAAAAATATAGGATACATAAAGAATATTGGCGGGTTTAATTTCAATATCTTCCAGGCATGCCTCCATACTTCCTCGCTAAAATAGTAGTTTGTATCAAAAAATCATTACATATTATTCTTTTTTTTTTACTTTTTCGACTTTTAAAATAATGAAATTTCCATTTCTGATTCCTCAAATAATTAGCGGCATCATACTCTCTCTCTCTCTCTCACACACACACACACACACACACATACACACATTATTTTTACATATTAAGTGATATTCAAATCAGATAAGCAATATTTATGAAAGCAGTTATTTTCATTAAAGTATAATAAAATGCTAAGTTTCTTAATATTTGTGTGTGTGTGTGTGTAATGATACTTGAAAATTAAATTAAACCTTAATTAATTTCCAAAGTTTTATCTTAATTTAGTTCATAGTAACTTCATTTTAAAATATTCTCTTATTTCTTGATCCCTTTCCTCTTTTTCTAATTAATTAATTCAAGAAAAGCCTTGAAAATTGCTTTGGTCAGCAGTTCCCACGTTCCGAGTGAAAAGATGAAAATTGCTGATCTAAACGAAATACTTTTCAAAAACTCCCTGGGTTCTTCTTTCATGTTTCGGTGCCGGTCAGGAAAATCCCTCTTGGAACCTCACCGTATATAAGGACTGTGAAAAAATATTTTCCCTATCAAAATCATACGGCATATAAGATCAGGGATAGGGATTTCTCCTCCTCTTTACACTTCTGCTTTTGTACCACGCTGTGAGTGGACTCTTGTAAATAGTAATACTTTGATCTATTTACATGGTCTGTCTTCGAAACCACCTTCTACTTTCAACAAAAATTATGTGCTTATACACTGAAGTGACAAAAGTCATGGGATTACTGTTAATATCGTGTCGGCCCTGCCCGGCGAAGTGCAACAACTCGACGTGTCCTGGAGTCCACAAGTCGTTGGAAGTCCTCTGCAGGAATATTGAGCCATGCTGTCTGTATAGACGTCCATAATTGTGAAAGTGTGGATGGTGCAGGAGTTTGGGCACGAACGGACCTTTCGATGATGTCCCATAAATGCTCGATGGGATTCATATTGGGTGATCTAGGTGGCCAGATCATGCGCTGGAATTGTCCGGAATGTTCTTCAAACCAATCGCGAACAGTTCTGGCCCGGTGACATGGCGCATTGTCATCCATAAAAATCCCATCGTTGTGTGGGTACGTGAAGTCCATGAATGGCTGCAAGTGATCTGCAAGCAGCTGAACATAACCATTTCCAGTCAATGATCGGTTCGGTTGCACCAGAGGACTGAGTCCATGCCATGTAAAAACAGCCCTCACCATTATGCAGCCACCACCAGTTTGAACAGTGCCTTGTTGACAGTTTGGGTCCATGGCTTCGTGGGGTCTGCGCCACACTCGAACTCTACCATCAACTCGTAACAACTGAAATCGTGACTCATCTGATCACGACGCGGTTTTCCACTGGTCTAGGGACCAGTCGATATGCTCACGAGCCCAGGAGAGTCGCTGCAGGCGTTGTCGTGCAATCAGTAAAGGCACTCGAGTTGGTCTGCTGCTGTCATAGCCCAAGGAAGACAAATTTCGCCGCACAATCCTATCGGACACATCCCTCGTACGTCCCGCATTGATTCCTGCAGTTATTTGACGAAGTGTTGCGTGTCTATTAACATTGACCCTTCTACACAGACGTAGGCGGTCTCGGTCGTTAAGTGCAGGTGGTCGCCCACTGCGTTGTCCATGATGGGATGGGATGCCTGACATTTCATACTCTCGGCACACTCCTGATACTGTGGATCTCGGAATGTTGAATTCACTAACGATATCCGCAATGGAATGACCCATGCGTCTAGCTCCAACTAACATTCCACGTTGAAAGTCTGTTAATTCTCGTCGTGCCGCCCTAAATCACGAAAAACCTGTTCACATGAAACACAAATGAAAGCTCTGGAAAACGAACTGCGCATTTATACTTTTTCCCTGCGAT
>JAOUZG010041912.1:590626-605657 GCA_026289955.1 Argiope argentata
ATATATATATCATCGATTTTTTTTCATATGTTAAAATGAAATACCATTTCGAACTTAAATCAAAAGTAGGGAAGAAATCTCAGTTGAAAAGTCATCTCTCATCATAACTGCCATACCCGTCTTTGTGCTGTCATTTCTCCGACGCGCCACGCTGACCGCCAACTCTCATTTGCAGAAGGATGAGTCTCGCTTGAACGTGTTTCGGGATTCGTGGCTCTTGGCTCCGTTTAACGTCCCACTTAATGCTGACTGCGGCTGCTGGAGTCGTTCCAACGCACGCCTCGTGATAAAAACCAGGGCTCTCGACACGTTGGCTTTATCATCCAGAGTGGTGCGCAAGAAACCGCCAGTTTGTGGTCGCCGCTCAGTGAAACTAAGGAGGAGTAATTATAACTGAATAAAAAAAAAGTCGCAACTTCCTTAACCGGCTCCTTTTCTTTCTGTGAATGATAGGTGTGGGTGAAATGTGATTTCTGTGAATTTTTATTGTTGGAATATCGAGAAATAAGTTCTGCAAACTATTCGCCTCTATATATGAAAAAATATTAATTGAGGCATATCAATGATCTTTTATTATGATAAGATGTTATTTATTAAAAAATAAAATAAATATGAAACTATTTAACTGAACCGCGATGTCATGATGGGATGGTCTGAATTGGTATCTCCACACATACTTCCATATCACATTAATGAGAGGATATTTGTTCCTTAAGGAATTTCTATATACCTGATTATATAGCGAGTCTTTTGAAGAATCGGGTTCAGAACCTGAAACTCGCAGGTTCTGGAAACGATATCTTATCATCAGATTCCCCATTGTCTTTCTATAGAATGATGTAAAAATTTGGAGAGGGTTTGTCGCCTCAGGTGCTGTTCTCGTCATCTGATCACGATTCAAAAATACAAGGGTCGCGTTATAATGGACCAAGAAAAATTAGGGAATGTCGTAAAATTAAACATAAATATAATTGAATTATATTATGCTACATTAATGATTAGTTCTACGTGAATAAATGATTATAAAAAAGTGAATTTGATCCAACTCTTTAGGTGGGACATCAGTTCAATTTTTATGTTGCGACATCTTTTGAAAATAGAAGGTAGAGCGGATGTAGCCGCCAATGGATAATATAATCTCTGGTTTATGAATTTTCGTTTGAAAAAAAAATAATCAAAATAAGGACCCGTTGTTGGAACTTACGGATTAATTCTATGGTTTTGCCATTTTTTTTCTTTTGAAATTATTCCATTATCTCTGAAAGACAGTTCAATCAATTTAATTCGGATTTTATATAGATTCGCATAACGAAATCTGTTCATTAAATTATTTTTTAATATAATTTTATAATTTTTTTAAAATTACAATACAAAAATATCAACAAGATATTATGTTCTACAAAGAATTTCTATGAGCAAATAGATATTAAGAACATTATTAAATTTCAAATTCTGTTTAGTACAATAACGCATGAGAGAAAGATACACAATGCGATAAGAATGTGATGCGACCTTCGAAATAAACAAAACAAGATTATTTATGAACTGTTGGCGTTGTTATAAACACGAAGAACCGTAAACAATCACTCTAAATTGTAAACAGTTCCTATTGCTAAATAATGGCGATAATTAATGAGTATATTCATTAACTCTCCACCAATCTTATAAGGAATTATCTGTATTTCATTTTTTAATTGATCACCTCGATTTAATATTCAAAATCATATTGGATGTAATCCAGGATAAAATCCATTTTATGTTCGGTTCTCGGATTTTTATTTTATTTTTGATTCAATGCTCGGATTTTTATTTTCAGTCTCACTCATGAGAATAGTATGCATCATTGTATAGAAACGAAAATCGATATGTTTGCTTAATTGGATGGTTTTGGTGAAGAATAGCCACAAAATATCCACCACGGTAACCAAAAGATAAAATTATGGCTAAGATTATCGACCAAAAGATGGATTTATGACCAAGATTATCGATGACCAAAAGATCGAATTATGACCAAAATTATCGACGACCAAAATATCGAATTATGAACCAAGATTACCAAATACCAAAATATCGAATTATGACCAAGATTATCAAAGACCAAAATATCGAATTATGACCAAGATTATCAAAGACCAAAATATCGTCTTATTACCAACATTGTCGACGATCAAAAGATCGAATTATGACCAACATTATCGACGGCAAACGAATTATTAGATTATCGACCAAATTAATTACGATCAAGCTCTTCGACTGAGAAAATCAAATATGTTTTCAGAGTACCTTTTTTTCAATCAATTACATAAAAAAATTACACATAATTACACAAATTTCATCTATTTAAGTTTTACTGTTTTGCTTCATTAGATTTACAAGCATATTAAAGTACAGGCTGACAGATGGTCGACAGTTTGAAAGATATGGTTAAAAACTTGCATTCAGGACGCTAAACCTGCATGTTAAATTTTATCTATCTATCTCTTTCCATTTCGTAGTTATAGTTTCATTGGTCTTCGAAACAGCCAAATAAATAAATTTCCTCCGAATGGATTGTGTTCAAACTTTGATAGGAATCTAAATATTTGGTGTAAAGACCATAAACAAAATTTCATCGATCCAATTACCAGCGTTGTGTAGTTATGTTCACAGATGGGCAGGATTTCAAAAATGTAAATTAGACCGTGACAGCTCAATTATATTAAGGTTGGATGACTGTGCGGGCTAAGGTTGATATTTGACTACATCCTCGTGTTCATCAAATCATGATTCGACAAATCTCGCTGCATGGATAGGTGCATTATCATCCTGGAAACTTCCATTTCTTGCAGAAATCAAAGTTTGTACCATAGGATGGATTTGGTCAGCTAACATTTCGTTATACTTCTCTCCAGTGATCCTTCCTTTCAGGGTTACGATTGGTCCTGCAGAAAACCACGACATTGCTGTCCACATCATGGCAGATCCACCTCCATGCTTGACTGTTGGGAAAAGACCATCACCATCACATGCTTGTGCATGTTTCCTCCAAACGTAAATTGGTCCTGTTGTGAAAAATGTGAAACACGATTTGTCAGACTATATTACTTTCTTCTGCTTATCAATCGACCAGTTTTTGTGAGTGTGAAAGCACTGTAGGTGACGTTTTCCCATTATTATCTGTGACAAGTGGCTTGGGAATCGATGCGCCATCATAAATGTTCTGTTTATGGAGGTGCCTCTGTAATCATTGACACTGGAAAATCCAGATGGGTATCGATCACTTTTGCTGCAGTTGTTCGCCTTCTAGACATAACAATTCCCTTCAATACCCGTCGGTCTCTTTCGCTGAACTCCTTTTCCTACCCACTATTTTGCTTTATCGCACGCTGTGTGTATTCTTGTCAACTTACCTCTAGAAATCTGTAAAGGTTGGGATGTTTCTGTGCCGCTTGTTTCAGCTAGACAGGCTCCTACAATTTGGTCTCTGAAAACCTGAGAGTTCAGACAATTTGCGCTTTTCTAAAAAAATCCAAGAGTTACAGAACTTTAATAAAGCCAACACATACTACTAGAATATACACATTGCTATTTATATATATAAAAAAAACTAATGGTTTTTATAATATTTTAACACTTTCGAAGCGCATTCAAAAATGTTTCTTTTATTAGTAGGTGTTTCCATTATTTTTAATAACCCTTAGTCCTTCCTCAATTGTTTGAATTACAAAACACATCTCTAAAATACAACATTCATGACACAGAAGACGACTTTTATGTGTTTTCATTAGTTTCATAGCAATTTACTCATTGTCTTCTCCTAATTCATTTTTAATAAATTTAACTTTGGAATTAATATGTCAGGAAATGTCGATATTTAATGCTGAAAATCGTCGATTGAGTTGAATTTGGCAGAAAAATTCTGGCACTCTTAATTTACTTGTTAAATTTTGGCTGCTGGAAATGACGCTTCTAAAATATATAATACTACTGTCATGATTTTTTATCAATGCAATTAAGAAAATAAATATATTGAGTAAAAGAATTTTGAATTAACTTCTTTATAATTAATATTTACCATAACTATCAAAACCATCCAAATAAATCAATAAACGATTGAAAAGCACAATTTCTTAGTGTAGTGTTTTCAGTCAGTTCAGCCATCTACAAAGCTTGTTACATATTAAAATATCATAACGTATTTGAAGTGAACTTCTATTGTCCTTTTTAAACGATCTTTGCACATCCAAATGAAATTACCTTACATCGGAGGATTTTCTTTTCCAATTATTTCAATTATCTTTCGAAGTATAATTAAATCTAAAGATTTGTGTATACGCTTATCTTGCATATCAACTTTCTGCAAGTGTTGACAATTAAAAAAAATTCTCCACAGCTGGGGATTTTCTTGTTGCTGAGCTTCATGAAAGGAAGCACTTGCCATTATAAGTTAGCGAGAAGTTAAGTCAGCTTTAAAAAGAGCGCGACCCACACACACTTGAGTAAAATGTGCCGACAAGCTGACTAGTGTAGCTTTGCTGGCCCGGTTCAATTTTTCTCCCAGACTAAGCACTTGTTTCCGAAGATGTTTATATTTTCTTTGACTCGCAACAAAAGAAATAGGATAGTAGGGTGTGCGAGAGGTTGATATGTTTCTCCACTGATGAAAAAGAAAATCGCAAGTAATTATTCCGCCGAAACAAACATATAAATTTCTAAATCTCATCCAAACAGATATCCTTTTTCCCTCCATCAAGTTTAAAATCACACATTTGATGCTTGTTTTCTCCATAAAGGAACTGCTGAATCATTTATGTCACTTAATTGAACCAAATTAAAAATATTGTCAGACTTCTCGAACCGATGCCAAATAAGATAGAGCAATCGTCGTTTATCGTTCTATGCTAACATTTTAATTTCGTCTTCTTGGTACCTTGTGACAACCATAACTTCACCTTGAAACAAGCTTCCGCTTACCCTTACGACTAATCAGATGATTTAGAACAACACCCCCTTTGTCTTTGATCATCAACCCTCGAAGGAACCCACCTTGGATAAGCAGAAAACTGCGAATCGAAGAATCTAAAAGCAACACAGTTAAAAGCGTTGATCTGTTAGTACTGCCATCAAGAAAGAGTAAAAAAGTGGAAACTTTTCCCCCTGCTGGTTGTTATTATTTTAGACCTCTCGGCTTCAAAACGTCGTCACCAACGTTGTGACTTACCTTTTCTTCTTATCTTAGTGATGGGTTCTTCTTTTAATTTTCCTCTTTTTTTTCTTTATTTCTTTGCGGTTGCTCCCGTCACGGGACATCTTTATTTTTGCACGGATTAAGGTTCTGTGAGGACCCTTGGCGCCCAACTCCCTGCAAAGGGTAGGGAGAGAATGCACTTGTTCGATGTTGCTGTTGAGCAAATCTTGGACGAGGCCACGTGCTAGAGAGCAGCGATGGGAAACAAGCACTCGAGAAAGGTCAGTCCCTTTGGTTTGTTTGTTTTTTATGATGCCAGATGACAAACAGCTGGTAGATATGACAACTGTCTTTGTTTTGAAGTTAATGGACCTCTCGGCCCATGCAGATTTCTTTGTTCCCCCTCTTGATGTATTCCGGTGTGAATACTCATCTGATAATCCAAAGATACTTCTTATTCCATCATTTTTTTTTCTATTTTCATCCTTTGTTGTGTCCAATTAATTATGAATATCCGTTTATGCTGTGGTTTTTGATCAATTCATCTCATCTACTTGAATCGAAATATCCCTCTTTAAAACTGAAAGATTTCATTCAAATGATGATTGAAGAGCTAAGTTTTTCTTAGTTAATTACTAGGATTTAAAAGCGAGGTCGTACCTCTTTGTTTGAAATTCTAACAGTCAAATGCCAAGGCCTTCTTTTGTTTTGTTGTAAATGATTTCTCCTTGAAGAGAAAATAATTAGAGGCGCTTGCGAAAACTTATTCATTTAATTGGGATGTGGCAGGAAACTATTGTTGGAACCGTTTTAGGGACATGATTGAAGGAATTAAAAGCAAACCTTTTATTTCTTATGTGGTAATTACTTTTAAATTGATTTAAGAAAAAGTGGTGAAATAAAAAAAATATATTAATTAATTACGTTCTGGATATTACATATTTATCGTTATTTAAAATAAATCATGTAGTCTTTTGTTGATATCAGTATAAAATGATGGAATTATTCTCTACATAAACTCTTCTCTTATTTCCGAATTTAACCCTTTGCACTCCGAAAAATAATTAAATGCAAAATTATTCATCTAATACAAAGATTTGTCTATTGGAATATTCGTTTATTTGTTATTGTTTATTTGTTTAATGCGAAACTTATTCATTTAATTGGGATGTGGTAGAGAACTATTGTTGAAACCGTTTTAGGGACATGATTGAAGGAATTAAAAGCTATCCTTTTATTTTTTTAAGTGGTAATTACTTGTAAATTGATTTAAGAAAAAGTGGTGAAATACAAAAGTATTTTAATTAATTATGCTCTGGTTATTACATTCTTATTGTTGTAATTTAAAATAAATCATGTAGGATTTTGTTCATATCAGTAGAAAATGATGGAATTATTTTCTACATAAACACTTCTCTTATTTCCGAATTTAATCCTTTGCAGTCTGAAAAATAATTAGATGCAACATTATTCACCTAATACAAAAATTTGTTTATTGCTATGAAAAATAAATATACATAATTCTTTTAAGTCGAATTTCTTTGGAAAATGAATCTACATATCTTAGCCATTATGTAGGCGTTTTTAACAATTAAATTTGAAAAATAAATAAATAAAACGTCAAAATGATGCAGTCTTGAATGTCGAGTCACACTCGATATAGGACCGCAAAGGGTTAAACTCTTGACATTTTATCATTAGCATTATTATATGAATTTGTGATAATGCATGATGAAGCAGATGCTTTATCAAAGCTTGTATCATTTATACAATTCGATTCATATTTACATATTTTTTCCTCGTTTAACTGAGACTAAACTTTTTCTCTGATAAAAAAAACCCTTCAATGTTTGTATTTCTTTTATACTTTTACACTTTTTTGGTTGTGTGTGTGTGAAGAAAACAGTGTAGTTAAATAATATAAAAGAAATTATTGTACTTTAAATTTTTTTTTAGTTTGTCAACTAAAAGCTAGAACTAAAACTATGGTATTAGCTTTTAGATAACTAAAAGCTAATAATGTACATTTTTATTTTATAGTTATCCGATTTTATATAACATTTATATAACTTTAGTTATCACTACTAGCATATATAATAGACCACCACAATCTGTAATGTCATGCGTGATTAAAAATATCCTCGCCCTTTGGATCTCCTTCATTATCAGATCCGTAATCTGAATTTCTGTTTTGATGTTAAGCAACTGAGTCTGATTTTTTTATTGTTTAAATTGATTGGTTAACAAGTGTGTAAATAAACCTAAGAATAAATAAATAGCAAAGGTCAATGTGCTGAGGTCTGAAATTTTTATTATTTTATATTCATATTGATATTGACCAAATTAAAGATTAGTAATAATGTTTTCTTTTGACATTTTTTGAACTTTGTATTTCGCATTGCATTTCTTTAAATTAGTGAATCGCTGTTTGTTTATATAGGATTTTAGTGATTAGTTACGGTTTGATTGTTATGGATAGAAAGAATTCAATTTCAAGAAAATAAAATTTCGGATGCTGTATATTTACATCTAAAGTGTATGCAAATAATATTTGCTTTTTAATTTCTTAAGCGCATTGCCAATGCCCATTATTTTATACTACAATTTTCCTAAGCTGATAAATCAAAATTGAAATTTTATTGACTGAATAAAAGTCCACACATTCTTTATGAATTATTTATTTGAATCGTTCTAAAACTGATCATATTAGCAATTGCAGTTTCTACTTTGATTAAAGGGTTATAAATTCGTCCAATTCGTACTTCATACAAAAAAGAAAAATCAAATTCTGCTTAAAGGAAACTCAACTGCGAATTTCTATAGTCCATAAGGATCATATAAAAAGGTTTATAAAATGCTAGTTTATATATAAAAAAAACTATTATAAGGAAGCTTAAAATAAATATTTATTGCATGGAAACGCTTTCGATGCTTTTTCTATACTCTGTAGGGGATAAAGTGAAAACAAGCAAGAACGCCAAAGAAACGAATTTATTGACAAAAGAAAAGACAATACGCTTAAAACGTAAATTTTGACCGTTAATTTAATTACGCTAGTGGAAGTAAACAAGTAATTCCAAATGCAAGAAAACAGCCCTCAGTGTTCAAAACAAAAACACCTTTCTCAGAATTAACTGCAGATTGAAAGTCTTTTCTTTTAAACATTCGCAGTTTAATTTAAAAATAAACCAAGTTTCCCCTGCAGTCTTCCGATACCTTGGATTATAGGCATTGATTTTTAATTAATTAGAAAAAAAATCTGTAGGCTTTTAGAAAGGTTTTTTGATAATTTTTTTCGCCATGAATTAACAGATAAAACTCTAAAAAGTTATTGTTTCAATTTCTTAGATTAACCCTGATTTTCATTACAATACCTTTTAAGATTTATAATTATTTAATAGACTATTGACAATCTTTTAAACATAATTTGTAATGATCTTCAATTTTTAAGTTTTTTTCCCTTTCTTATTGCCAATGTATAACTGTCAATTATTTGCTTGAATTATGATACAATCTTTACATCCGTTAATCATTTGCTATACGTTTTTTTTCAGGGGGGGGGACTGTGATTTGTTTTAAAATGTCAGAAAAGAGATGTTTTTCTATGTCGGATCTCCTCTTATGCATACTCAATATCACAACCAAAACTGAACAGGCTCGTTAATACTAAATAAACAATGAATAAATCACAATAAAATTTCACTACTCAAATTACAAAATATATGTACATTATTATAATATGTTGATTTATGGAATATAATAGCATGATGATTTGTAGAACATAATAATATGGCGATTTGTCGATCATAATAATATGGTGATTCGTGGAATATATATATGCATGATTTATTTAATACATTTTATGGTAAAAATAATAAACTAGTTATTATCCATAATCACCAATAAATTTATAGTGATTATGAATAATCCCTGGAATATAGTTCTCAGATTAATTTCATTTATTGCAACAAAAAAATATTGTTTTACATATGATTTATGGAAATATATATCACAAAAAAATCCTGTCATACGGTTGATGGAATTCAAAAATCGAATTTGACTTTTAGATATATTTTTCCTGACTGATTAAAAACAAAATTTGATACAACTACAATTGTAGTCACAAAATCGGGAACCAAATTTGATACATTTAATTCATTGTGCTTTTGAATTATCGTGTTTACATGTTTATGAAAGGTCAAAGGTCAATCCTTTGTTGGTTTTGGCTCAAAATTTAATGAATGTCTGCACTACAGATGTTAATGTACGGAATTTCATTCATTCATGTATCGAGATCTCTCCTTTTTTTAATTGCCCAGCTAACTTATAATCGAACAGCCTTGCAGACAGACTTTCTGAATGAATTTTGCTCAATAGAGGACAGAAATCTACAAATGCGATATAAAGAAAATGTACCATAACTCATTTGTTTAGCTCAAAACGCTTTTAAACTCTTTGTCACAGACGGATAGTTTTAATGCCAAATATTTGATTTTTGAATTAGAGAAGTTCTAAAACGTAAAGATTCTTCGAAATCTTGAGTTCGAATTTCTTAACCCATTCGCTGCCAAGTCTGAGGTATTCCCATTGGCATTTCTGTTTTGCGTGTTATTGTTTATTAAGTTTTATTATTCCAAAATAAATACACATATTTTGTCATAAATAATCATTTACGTGTATAAAAATCAAACACGATTATACTCGTGGTTAGCAATGGGAATAACCTCATGCAATTTAAGCTTGACAGCGAATGGATTAAATAAAGTAGAATTTTTGTGAAAACAATTTATTTGTAGTTTTTTTTTAAGTTTTTACACTTGTATATCTATGTTTGTGGCCATAAAAAGTTTGCAATTTTGACAAGTTGTACGTTATGATATATTGAAAGTATCAGGAGTACATTCGTGCTGGGAATGTGTAACATCCTGTCAACCACGAGTATATTCGTGGTTGGCAGCGAATGGGATAACAATAGCAATATTTTCTTTTTACTTTGTACACGAGGAAGTAAAAACGTTCTTCTGTTTTTGAAATAAATTCCATGCGAATGAAAATTGCGTTCTTTTTTGTTCTCAGCTCGCCGATTCCCCCATCGAGTGGCAAAACGAGATTCAGACTCTCCAGGGACACTGCGCCGTGATGAGCACCGTGTCGCTGACCACCTCCACCTTTAGGGCCAGCTCGGACAAGCTGAGCGACAACGCCTCCACCTCGTCTTCCACCACCACCACCACCACCAAGAAGCAGCAGAAGCAGCTGCTCAAGAACTTCACCCGCAGCTACAGCCTGACCAGCAGCAGCTGCACCAACAGCGAGGACAACGCGGCCTTCAAACTCTCCTCCGCCGACAGGAGGTTCTCCTTCGACGACATCCTAGACGAGAAGGAGGAGGTGAGTTGAGGGGTCGATTGCAAGCAGATAACAAACGTAATTTTACAAGTAATTTAAATAGACTTTCATCACCATTGGCGGAAAAAAAGGGCAATACACTACTACTTTCAAATATTTTCTGAGCTTATTGCCTTATAGATGAATGATACATAACCATGTTGTTGTTGATTTGGCTTATTTGCGAAATACTTTCCTACAGCATTTTATATCTTTCATGTTAATATGTAAATGCGGATTAAAAACCTCCATTTCTCACATCCTTCAATGCAATCGTCGTTTGTACTATTTTTGAACCAATAACTGTTCTTAAAACATATTTTTGATCCTAGGAAGAGCTCTTGGGGTTGTAGTTAGGAGAATACTAGATACGGAAGTACTGGATTGTTATATGTTGACAGGAAATGTGACATGGTGGCAAGCTAAGTTGAGGTGGCAAGTTTGAATTTGCTCTTTATAGTAAGGGTCTTTTAAAGATCTTGTTGCTTACTTTTTACGGAATTATACAAATATTTAATATCCTTAACAATGATATTAGTTCGCTTTTAAGAAACAAGATCTGATCGCCTGAAAAAACACGGATAGTTATGATAGGTGTTGCGGCAAGCAAGAGTATCTTTTGGAGTTACGTACATACCATCAAGTACGAAATGTAAAGCAATCACCTCGGATACGAGTAGGAGACTTGGTACTATTACAAGAAGCTATACGACTTATGTGGCAAAAGGCTCTCGTCGTGAATGGTCGGGACGGAAGAATTTGTACCTGCATCCTTCGTGCCAAAGGAAAGGAGATTACCTGTTCATTCCAACTGGTCAAACCTCTGGAGGTTGACCAGGGTGGGGAGGATGTTGCGGCAAGCAAGCAAACAATTTAGCATAATTACCTTTTGTCCGAATGGCATCACCCGTTTTGTTGTTATTCTAATATTAATTGTATTTGTAACGCTTACTTAGAGAAAAGAATAAAATTATATTTCATTAACGTCGTCTCCCAAGATTTAATAATAGGGTAAAGGAATTCTTTAGAAATGGTACACACACAACACCGCTTCAGGCCCCTGCAACTATAACCACCTGGTTATTTAAACAGTATAATTAGCATGAAGTGAAAGATATAATGAAAGTGACTGTTTTTCGACGTCTCATTTTTATTGGTTAAAATTTAATAGGGGATTTTAATTTTGAATTAAAGAAAGCTGAAGACAGCGTGCTGTTTGAAATTTAAATGGGAAGTGGCTTTGTTTAATTAAGCTAACTATTGGAGAGAAACTGAAGACTTATGCTGGTTCACATTAACAAACTTATAGTTTTTTTAAGATTACAAATTTCTGAAAAATATTGTAAAAATACAAATGAAAAATTAGATAATTCCTCGTGTAGAACTCCCATATTAGAAAATCTTGTCATAATTTGTCCCACGTCGGAAATTTTTGAATACCTGCAATTACGTGCTTATCATGCGTTGTTCTTATTTTAACTGTATATTGAGACGGTTCTAATTAAACGGTCAAATGGTATTTTCGCCTATTGATAGTGAGAAATATCTTTTATATTAGTCATTTGATATTTAGTGAGAAATATCAAATTCCGTTTATATTTAGGAATACTTTAAATGTTCTGGAATTTTTGAACATAAAAGTTTAAATTGATGTTATTTTAAGCACTCAAAAAAATTCTGATTTTGTTATTTAAGCTATATATTGTTTGTGTATGTGTTCAGGAACATATTAACTTTTCCCCCTTTTAGCTAAATTCTGAAAATTATTAAAAATTAAATTTATTTTAATATGATATATTAATACTTATATTAACAATAAAATAAGATTCTGTTGCCATAGGAAAAATAAATTTACGATGCAAGAATTTAAAAAAAAAGTCAAGTTTCGATTACCAGAGAACTTAAAGTGACAAACTGTTCAATTTAACCCCAAAATTATTTCACCTAAGTGTCGCTCGTGCATCGAGTCGTAGATTCACCAACTTTGTAAGTCAAAATTGAATCATTTAACATCGCTATTACCTTGATGCAAAGATAATGCACAATAAATAAAAATTTCAAGTATCATATTATTCAGTGACCTTGAAACTTATTTTCTTGGAATCAATATGTGATAAATATATGTAATATATCTGGTTGAACCATATACCTGTCTTTATCTATAAGTAAATGTAAGCTAGACATTTGTAGTTGCATTATGTAGGTATTTGTAGGAATGAGAATACTGAAAATAGAAACATCTGAATTTATAATTTGCTTAGTGATATTTATTTAATAATAGTGCAATTCATACTACAGGTCTCATCAACTCTTACACCATCTCATTTAATTATTAAGATGCGAGACGTTTTCTTTTTACACAAGCTATTAAAATCTATCTTTAAGTATGTAATCTGGAGACAAACTTTCGTATTCATCATTCTTTCGCTTAAATCAGAATTTCTGGTTGAGAGGAATTTTTTCCCATCTTTTAAACTCCTCCAGCATATCTTAAGGCTCTCAAGATTCCAAGGAACCTTGTCTAAAGGCTATACCATAGTTAGGGCCCGACTTAGCCAAGCTGGGGCCTGGGGAAAAATTTCTTTGGGGCCCCCTCTGTTTCACTACTTCAGTAATGAAGATCATTCACTAAAGAAGGAAATGTAAAATAAAATTTCTATTCAATTTGGCGCCCCTACTTGTGTGGGCGCCCTGGGCAACTGCCCCGCATACTCCTTCCTTAGTCAGACCCTGACCATAGTTCCTTATTTTAATCAGTAAAATAGATTTTTTAGATCATTACTAAATAAGATGTAATCTAATTAGATGACTAAAAAAATGAAAGGCCAACATTTTTTGACTCAAAAAAATCTTTTTTTGAGTCAAAAAATAATAACATTAAAAAAATGCTTTTTTTAATGTTATTATTTTTCTTTTTATTAATAGTCATTGTTAAATTGATTTCTTAAAAGGATGATTATTATCATGTCAGAACATGATGTTGTTTTTGGGATGAGGTTTTTGGCGTCAACAAAATTCCGTAGGTAAAAAATAAAAATTTTATTTTCTGCACTAGCATCTCAAAAAATCAGCTTTTAATAACGCGTTGCCATCGTATTTATAAAAGCTCTGATTAAAAAAGAATAAGTAAATGACTACAGCCAATAAAACCTTAAAAAATGTCGTTTTGAACATGTGATTATATGAAATGAAATAAATTAGAAATGTGATATTTTTTTAACAATAAATGCGAGACAAAGTTTTTTTGGATCGTTTGCACTACTAAAGTGACTCATTCGATGAAACCATTAAAATAAACAAAAATATAATTTAACTCACACGAGCACGTGGTGCTTGGCCCTTCAAAAAGTTTTGTTCTGACATGATACATTGAAAAATGCACAGCAGATTTCTTTTTAATCTTTATTTCAGTATTATTCTCTCTTTCAACCACTGTTATCTTAATCCATGATTCACATAGTTGGCAGATACACGTAATACAATAAATATTCGATATTTTCAAAATGTTCAAAACTGAACAAGAAGCTCTTTAAAGGTCAAAATCTGTTTCAGGACTTCAAGCCAGAGAGGACTTCTTCCCTGTCCGAACTTCTGAATTCTTCCGAAGGCGACATTCGGGTGGAGCATAAGAGTCGAGACTTTGTCCGTCAGTCCTCCCGCACCTCGTCCACAGAGACCATGTCCAGTGGTGAGAACAAGAAATGCATCTTCTCCAAGAAGAAGGTCATGCATGATATCTCCTCATCGCTTTCATCACTTTCAAAAGAGGTGAATATCGTTCTGAAATAAAGGTGATTTGTGAATGCGTTGGAATTATTAGTGCAGTATTTTCTGAGTTAGGAATGTACTATGCATTCACTGAAGAAATCGCGCACCATTCGAATTTATGAATTTTCTCAGATTAAAAGCTTAATTGAGAGGTGATTACAGGCCTAGAGAGGTGAAATTTTCTTGATATGCAGGGTACCCTAGAAAGACTGGATAAACTCTGCACAGTCAGATTCGCCGCTTAAAATTCATATTTAATAAAATTCCCAGGGAATTGTACCTCTACTGGCCATAGTTTTCGCGAAAAAGGCGAGAGAAAATGTATGACATCATATCCGGTTTATGGGAAAAAAACCCCTTTATTTAGCCACTGGATTGGACGTCGGGGTCCTGTTCCATGGCCACCATGATCTCCAGATCTGACTCCTTGAAGCCTTGTAAAATAATTGTTTTATCGAGACCCAAATACTTCAGAAACGGACTTTGTCCATCCGTCTTCCCAGTGCGTTTACTTTTGTGGACATTGCGATGCTAGAACGTGCAACCATTGCACGACGCGTAACCTGATATGACGTCATACATTTTCTCTCACTTTTTTCTCGAAAATTATGGATCGTGTTTGGAATCTTGCTTGGACACCCTGTGTGTGTGTGTGTGTGTGTGTGTGTGTGTGTGTGTGTGTGTGTGTGTGTGTGTGTGTCTGTGTGT